>JAQFVV010014852.1:0-25638 GCA_028023455.1 Epiperipatus broadwayi | reverse complement strand
TAAATTTGGGCGGGATAGATTGGTCAGTGACAGACGACAGAAAAAGGTGAAACTTAAGATTCGAATACGAATCTTACTGTTTCAATATGTAATCTTGGTAATTTTGTAACTCTAATGGTGTTTTGTACCGCCACAATATATATTATACTGGATATCCATTTTATCCTTAGGGATATTGGTTGGCTATTTGAGCCTATAAAATTTATTTGAGTCATGAGATATCCATTAATGATGATGAGTATCTCCTGACATAACATAAATTAGTTGCTCCTGATAATAGCTCAGCTTAAAACAAACATCAGCCAAATTAATTTAATAATAAAGTTTATTAAGATTAAAAGAAAATGAAAATAAAAGTAATTAATAAATACTTCATCTATGTATGTCTTGATAGAGTACTTTATCCATTGATAACCTTGATAGTTACATTGTTCTTCTCAATTTAATTAATTCAATAATACTAACAGAATCTTTTAGAAATGGTTCTTCAGATATATATGTTAATAACTTTTATTAAAATAAAAAAATCTTCAATTTATCTCATAAATAACTATACATATATGCATTTACTATAAAGAATTGTGTATATGATAAGATCCACACCACAGGATAATTAAATAAAAGCTAATAAGGGCCATTAAATGTAAGAAAGGCATGAGAAGTTACTTCTGAGCTTGCCTATACAGAAATAAGAAGATCAACAATTCCATGTGCTGAGACCTGGTTTAAAAAATATGAGCTTGACTGAAACATGGTGGTGCAAAAACTTAGAATTCATCAACATATAGTGATAAATATAAAACAAAGCAAAGCATGGTATCTATTCCAAAGCTACCATACACCAGAGTTAATAGACTATGATTAAGGCAGGAGATGACTGGAGTGGCCACAGGTAATAAGAAATAATGTCAACTGGGTAGAGTGAAGCCCTAGAAAATAAAATTAGTCTTTCTATGGATCCATACACAGAAGTAGATTGATACTTTATTGCTAAATATGATAACATATTACATGTAAGTGTCAAAATACCTTAGCAAATGTAAACTCACATACACATATATAAACTGATTATACAAATCTCAAACACTATTTTTTTCAAAAAGTTAATTTTTACCATTATTTAAAAAATTTTAAAGTCTGATTCTAAACTTTAGACTTATTGTTATTAATTTAGACAGGAAGAGGATTGTATAACTTTACAAAAATGATCAATTCAGACAAAATTTAGACTTCATTAATAACTGTCACAATTCTCCACAAAAGAAAAGGAAATTTCAATAATTATTTTTTTAAACATAATAAATTCTAATTTAATTTATTCTCTAATAAAATAATAAAACATTCACAAATGACATTAATGTTATAAAATAGCATATACATAAAAAATACAATCTAAGACTAATGTTAAAAAATACACATATATTTAATAAAAACAATAATAACCATTCCTAACTTATTGAAGGTATACAAAAGTTTATATTAGACTAAAGTCCATGAGTGTATTAATTTTGCTTTCTGTGAATTCATTGCAGGAATAGCTACTCTTGTCTATTTTGTAGTTTGTATCTTATTGTCAGTTGAGAGCATGCATTTTGGTATTTCAGGAGGTCAGCTTTCTAAGAGTTTATGAGTTTAAGACATGATGGAGTTAGGCTTAGAGCATGGAGTTTGTCTTGTTAAAGTGACTAGCCATAAATATTTCGGAGACAACCACTATGAATAATTTATATTTTCATTTTACAACTGCAGACTGTTTGTTATAAACTGTTTGCAGGATATTAATAATTTCAATGAATTATCTGGCAATGAGTGCAGTCTGAATAATAGTCATTGTATTGGTTACAATCTTGACTAGTAAAGTCTAAAATAGTCTGTTGAATGATTCTTCTAATGGAAACTAATGACTGACTAATAAAATATAATGACTGAATCTAATAGAATCTACAAAAATGAATGAATCTTCTAATATAATCTAATGAATTATGCTAATAGAATCTAAAGAATGACTAAAACAATAGATTTTGGGGAGCTTTAAACATATCATGGTAGATTGTTTTTCCACACATATTTTCTTGAAGTTTCTAGATTAATATCTTAAAAAATAAGCCAAGTTTTTAATTAAGAATTTCTTGTATATATTTCAAAATAAACCAGGTTTTTAATTAATTAATGCATTTTTGCATTCCACACTAGATTACTTTGATTACATGCATTATCTGGCCAATGCTTAACTAAAAGATTTTGTTATCACAAGAGATTACATTTTTTTCAGATTAAGCATAGTTGTGTAATATTAAAAATAATCTTATACATGAGATAAAAAAATTATTTACAAAGTTCACTTTTCTTAAAAATATTACATTACTTTTTAATAAATAACAGAAATATTTTCTAATTTTATGTGTGTGCATTTAGATACAAACAATCATACTTTTGTAACACATGTTTAATAAAAACACATTTAATTAAAAAAATTACAAAATTTTGTACATTAATTTAAAAGTAGAATTTTAGCTGAACCCACCTATTTGTCTATATATATGTATTTGAGACATAGCAAAACATCTGTCTCAATATATATATATATAAATTTGAATAATTAAGTCCACAAATAAATGATATTTATGAAATATTGAAACGGTCAGTTTCATCCATCTGCCCATTTCACTTATTTTACCCACACATCCATCTATATGTTAGGTTTAAACCCTGTCAGAGTACCCATTTAAACAACCTTGAATTACAATGTGTGCAGAATCATGTATATATATGTGAGCGGTATGTCTGTAATTTAATAGCATAGGTATAGATTACAGATATGTATCCGTTTTATAAGTATTTCTAATTTAAGAAATATTTTACTTTTAATTATTGTTATGTTATTGGTATATTATAGATATGTATATTCATTTTATAAATATTTCTAGTTTAAGAAATATTTTAGTTAAATTATTTAGCCAGTTTTATTGCTGTATTATTGAAATCGCATGCATATATTTCCTGTTATTCTGCATGTATGGTTATAAAATTAGTCATCTACTAATTATGAAAGTAACTTTGTCAAAATTAAACAATTTTTGAAGTAGGTCACACATTGGTCCTAAAATAGCATGGACCTGATTTGGTAAATATAAAAAGGTTAATAACAAAATTCCAGGAAAACAAAATCTAAATTACTTGTTATAATTAAAAATGTGTTTCTAAAATAAATAAATGAGTTTTTCTACTAGTTGTAACTATTAAATATGTTTTGCTAAAATAAATAAATGGACTTTTCAGCTACGTACAAGCTTGTAAAAATTAACAGGTGGCCAGAGTTTAAAAAGTATAAATACTTAAAGTTTTGTTGCCAAAGATCAATCATATATATATGAGTTGTAAGCAGAATCTACACCCGTTTTATCTTCAAAATGGTCAAGTAGAACGACAATAAATCACCCCTCTTCTTGGCCAGGAAATGGAAAGGCTTTGGTCCGATAAAACCTAATGCCATATACCAGCAAACCTGCTTGTGGAAAATCTCTATTAAACTTTAAATCATCATCAAAAGTGTCAACTTAATATTCTCCTAAGTGCCCAGAACTGTAATCCAGAATTAACTGCAATGGAAACAACTGAATGGTAAATTTTCTCTCAGAGCTCTGTTTATAAACTGTGACTTTCGATTCTTTCTTTTAAAAGCTAGCTATTTATTAAATCTGCCTTTCCCAAACACCTTTACTAAAATCTACAAAGAAGATTGTTAAATGATGAGTCTTGCCTGATTGTAAAACTTGAATTCTCCTTTAAAATGTAACACTCGAATTCTCTTTTAAAATGTAAAACTCTAATAATTTATTTTAAACTAAATGTATAATTTTCTGGGGTCCTTTTATGCCTATTTCTAAATCTATTCAATTTATTATATGATTTTATCATTTTAATATTATATGTATTTAATATGCCAAATGACTCGAAACTGCAAGTATTTATAAATATAATTTTAGCTTATCAATCTGCTCCTATAATAAATATTAAGTAATTGAATTATTATTTTTTTTCTCACTCGCTGTTTTGAGATCATATTATTATTTTACTGATTAATTTTTGGGTATTAATATTACAATAATCAGTTATCTAGTTAAAATTGTAGTTTGCTTAATTCTATTTATGAATTATAACTATTATATATGTAACTCGCACATCATAGGAACTAGCCACTGAGATATTCTCAAAGCATATTTTAATGATTTATTCATAATTATCCCTCAAATATGCTTTGTCCTCCTTAGATTTATATATGTTGAGATGCAGGTGATAATATTAAACTAGGTTACTAATTAATTTAGTACTATTATATTTAAAATACTAAATTTGAAAACTGGATTGTATAGATATGCAAATAGATGCTATTTAATTTTAAGGCATGATAATATAACTTTACGCATTTGTGTTATATATATGTATAAGTTGCGGATGTGTCCTTACAAAGTAAGCAATGTGCAATTATCTGCTTGCTGCATGATTATTGATGAGTTGTTGGTGGAGGTCACTCTTATCCACTTAGTTTGGGTTCAAGAACACTTTTAGAACTAGGGCACAAGGACCTAGATTATTCATAATGCTTATCCGACTACCTGAACTACTAATGTTCCTATTCATGGCAAGTTGAACAGTTTTATGGCAAACCAAGTCTCTGGAGACTGAAGCCCGTGAATAATGACCCATTCACACCTTTTTGCTTAATTAATATTTTAATATGTGCCATAGAGGATATAGGTAAATCTATCATAAACCAGTTTTTTCTCCTTTTATATTAAAAGCTTATCTAGCATTAGAGTATATCCTAATCTAGGTTAACACACTAACCTGCGTATCTCTGAGCCTAATTACATGCTCGAATTAACTTTGTATAAATAGATGCCACAGGAGCGCTATCAAGTTAGTTATATAACTTTGGCTATTAAGTACCATATGATCTAGCAGACTACATGAGGGCTAGAAATTTGGCATATTAATATAGGCATAAACTCCAATACCGCACTACACTTTATTAAACACTCATAATGAGATCTGTAACATTAATCTCATTAGTTATGTAATGCCTGCAAGCATTATATCTTATGTTCCCGTCACACAATTTTGTATGTTTTGATTTATTATTTGTTATTGTTTTATTAAATTAATAATATTTAAAATCATAACTCATTTTCATAATTTTTATTGTCCGTGAGTTCATTTTATCAACTCTAGGTTTAATTGCACATACATCATTATATCTATAGGTAGATTATTCTATTAAATTTCATAAGCAGTCATTGCTATATTAATTAATCACTTAGTCATATGGGTGCATATCTGACAAAATCAGTATTAAAATTAGTTAAATTATGAGTCTTTTGTTTTACACCGAGTGACTGCCGGACCGAGGTTAAATTAAATGTCTGTGTAAGTTGAGGTGTCATCCATAGGGTATTAGATCATTGAGCAGAGGTGAAAGGATTGAATTTTGGTCAGACTCTGGATCCCAGTATCTGTCTTCGATCAGCTTTAGTGTATTTTGCCTATGTTCTAGATTTTGTTGTGTGGGACAATTCTTATCATTACATAGGTTTTTTTTCCCAGGTTCTGATCGCCCAGACGTGGGGTAGTTACTTATTTACATGACCCTGAACAAACCATGAATGAATCTTGGCACGAAAGAAGGAAAATGCATATGGAAAATTTTTTTTTCATGGGTTCTGCCCATCCAAATGTGAGTCTATTCAATTACTTCCATGGCCCTGAACTGAAAGCAGGTTGGCTAGATATATGTATGTTAATTTTTTTCCTGGGTTCTGGACTCCCATACGTGAGACCTCGTTGATTATTGCCCACAGCCCTGAACCGAATATATGTGGAGAGAAGGGATGTGCATATATGTGTGTATAATTTTTTCCCCAAGTTCTGATGCCGTAACTTAAGAACTTCGAATAGTATACTCACACTCTTTTTGATTGATATATGTATAATTTTTTCCTCTCCGGATTCTAAGATTTTAATGAGATAATTACTCATATATTCTGAATAAAAGATTTTTTTCCCATGTTCTGGCTTCAAAAAAAAAAAAGTAGAATAAGTTTTAAAAGTTTTTTTTTTTGCTTCCTCAAAATATATATATTAGTTTTTTTTGTTCAGGTTCGTTAATTATTTTCATGACACTAAATTGAATGCATGTGGATGGAAAGTTATATATGTATTAGTTTTTTTTTTTGCTTGGATTCGATAATTGTTTTCCACAGCATTGAATCAAATATATGTGGAAGTAAGAAATATATATATGTACAATTTTTTCTCTCAAATTATAGATGCCCAGATGTAAGATTTCATTAATTGTTTTACAAGACTGCTAATTGAATGCATGGGGGCAGAGAGAAAAAAGTGGAAGGGGATATTTATATATATATGTGCTAATTTTTTTTTCTCCTCCAATATATATATTAATTTTTTTCTCCGAGTTTTGATGTGATAATATGGGTTTTATAATGTAAACACGCACATACCTAAATGGTAATTTCAGTTTTAAAAAAATAAAACAGAAGAGTTTTTTTTTATATATATGTAAGATATATAAAGTTTTTTTTTATGTGTAGTGTAAATTTTTTTTTACAATATTCTGTATGTCCAAGCATGAGGTCCTCGATCTAGTTCCCACACTGAATACGTGCATATGTGTGTGTATAACTATTCATATATATTGACTCATTAATGCATGTAGAATTTTTTCATCCAGGTTTGAATACTTTATTAGGGAATAGTAATCCATTTCATACCCTGAGTTGGTCCATATCTTCACACTCTGTGTCAGTAATTATATATATGTATGAAATTTTTCCAGATCTTTTTTTTAAATATGCCATAACTATTGTTATCTAGATATATGTATGTTTATAATATATTGATGTGGGATAAATCATGTACAATAAAAGTTTTTTTTTTGGTTTCAAACTTTGTCAAATTGTAAATCCCATTAGTTGTAGGTTGAGTTTATAAAATAGTATATGGATATAAAATATTTTTCTCCCATACTATATATATGTAAAATATTTTTTGGTTGGCATATACTGGAGAGTTTCAAATGAATTTTTTTTCCTCCTTTGCTGGCGCAGAGTAGATATATACTCATAGGGCTATTGAAGTAAAATACTTCATTATAATTAGAGTGATCTGAAAAATAATTGAAATTTTTTTTACAAAATATATGTTGTATATATGTGTAATTTTACTTGCTTACTGATGGCTGGCACTCGAGAAGACTATAATAAATGTTGTCATCAGGAGTGAGAAAAGCATAATAATGATAACAAAGGAAATCTAATGTTTTTTCTGTAAAGTTTTAAAGGGTTGAGTTGGATACGGACAATGAAACGAGTTGGACAAGATCAATAAACTATATTAGCGTATGGGTACTCAAATAAAGTTAAAGCTGGCATAGTAATAATAATATTAAACACAATAATAAATCTTTATAAAAAAAAATTATTAGTAGAAACAATTGCAGTTGATTTAAAAAGGAAACAGGCACTTGGCAAGAATTAAATTTATTTTACTAAATATTGATTCATGAATTTTATATAGCTTATTTTCAAATTTCTAATATGTAGTTTATGAACCATATATATGTCAGGCAGAAAAATTTAATAACCATATTGGGCATAACTATTGTAATTTAACTAAATTGTTTTATAGTTTAAGTATGACATAATACATAATGGAGATAGGGCAAGTTAGGGTAAGCTAGAGGGGGCTGAGGCTATTAGAGAAAGGGACCATAGTTAAAGCCATTTCCAGAGGGGAAGAGCAGTGAGGAGCCATATTCATTTATATTTAGAAAACTTTTAATAATGAATGATGCTATAAAAGAGGAAGCAGTCAGGGAAATAACCCATGAGGGATTCACCAAGGCAACATGGATTATGATGTTGGAGGTGTCCTTAATGATAAAAAAGAAGGGACGGCCTCTCAACACCGGACTGATTTGATATACCACCGGGTGCACCATTAGTATGGGTTGCCTAATGGAGGTAACAGTGAAAAGGAACTATTGGAGCTAGAGGAAGTTTATCAGAGAGAAACTTTTGACATAGAAGAAAATTACAAAGAGCAGCATGTACAGATTGAAGAAACCTTTGAGCAATACATCAAGAAATCAGCTGCACATATGAAAAAGAAAAGAGGCTTTATGTTGGCCTGAGCCAGAGGAAAGAGCAGAAATGTCTGGTTGAGAAGGTTGTATGTTCAAAGATGGAGGAAGGAACAGTCTTAAAGACCACAGGGATAGAACAGGATGAAAGGTAAAGGAAGGTGAGGAATGAAAAGGAAAGAAGGGATCTAGAAAAAAGAAAAGAAAAGGGACCAGAACAAAAGGAAGAAAAGGGAAGAGTGAATCAGAAAGAATGGATCAGAAAGAAAAGGAAAGAAAGGATTGAGAAGAAAAGGGTAGTAAGGATCAGAAAGAAAAGAGGGATAATGTAGATAGGAGAGATGAGTTGAACAAGCAAGAGAATACAGAGGATCAGACATATCAGAGCATAGTAGAATCCAAGGAATGTCCATTTGAACAAGAGATAATGAAGAAAGAGATAGAGACAAGGATAAGGAAAGAAGGTACTGAATCGGCCAAGTATACCATGGGTAGTAATGGTACAGTGAAAGAAGAAAGGGATAAAATAGAAGGGCCAGAGTATATGGCTGAATTAGAGCAGGTTATACCAAAGTAAGCAAAAACAGGAGTCAAGACTAATAAGGAAGAAATAGAGGTTATAAGAAAAACTATAGAAATTGTGAGCCCACCTTCAAAAAAACTAGGAGAAATTTTTAAAATTGCCGAAAAAGAAGCTGGGCCTGATGAACAGATTGAGGTACAGACAATGTCAATTACAGAAAGAGAATTCCTAAAGATGAATATAGCAGTGGAAAAGATTGAATTAGGAGCCATTAAAGAAAATGTCGAGGCAAGTGCTTTAGAGAGATTGGGGGTAGAAATTGCTAATGAGAAAGAGGACATTATGATGGGAAAGGAAACTATTAAATTAATTCCATTATGTGAGGAAGAAATAGTGCCCAGCATACCTGAGATTATGGATCCTTTAAGGAGAGCCGAAAAGCTGAAAGCTGTAAGTGATGGAACAGAAAGATTAAAAGTTGATTTAGAAATGATTGGAGAAATGATTGGAGAAAGAGAAAAACTGCTTTCAGAAATAATCACCAAAGGAGAATATATTCCAACAAAAGAAATAGGGAAGACAGAGATAGTAATTCAAGCCAAATTACTAGGTGAAAAGGTAGAACAAATAGAGCTTCACCAAGAAGTTAAGGAAGAGAAAGAAACTGAGAAAAGTCCATATGAGCTAGGAATACTGAGGGAGCAAGGTGTAAGAATAGACAAGGGGCTTGAAAATAGAAAAGGTTATGGGAAGATAGTTGGGAGAAAAGATGTAAAGGAAAGCAACATAAAGAAAGAAAATGACAATATGCATCAGGAGAAGTTAAAACTTGTAGAGGCAGATGCAGGAAATACCCCTATGGAAGTAGACAGGAAAGAAAATTTAAAGCCAGGGGAAGATCATTTTGAAAAGGTGGACAGTAATAGTGAAGTAGATAGGTTAGTAGTCATAAGAGTAGACAATAAGGATCATAAACAAGAACGTAACCTATACAAAAAGTTTGAAGATCAGGGTTCTAAAACATGTATAGGAGGAGGGATAAACTGTAAGATTAAAGTTAAATGGGTTGCACTAGGGCCTATAGAAGAAAGAAAAGTTAAAAGTAATCTAAGCTGAAAGGATAGGATGGTGAAAGACAAGGTATGGAAAGATAGGGTGACAAAAGATAAGGTGGTGATGGCATTGAAAGATAAGATGATGATCATAGGGGTTTACCATCCTCCTAAACTAAAACCAGATGTCAATCAACCCCCTAATCCTACCGAAACAATCATAGGAAGTACATGGATCAAACCCCTACTTTCCCCTTGTAAATTAAACTAACCAACCCTGGGGTTTTACTAATAGCATCTAATTATTTTTATATGCATTTTTTGTCACTTCACAGATATAGTTTTACTTTATAAAATTGCATTATCTTATTAGTTTAGGAAGAAATGTTTTTTTTTTACTTTATCTATTTATATTTCTTATATAAGTTTTTTTTCTTTGTGGGGTGGAGCATGAGAGTAGTAGCTAAGCAAGGCGTGGGATATGTTGAGAGATGTTATGACAGGAGTAGAGTTTTAAGATTTGTTGTTTGGATGAAAACCAAGATTTGATCATTACTAATTAAGATTAAGTAAATGCATTTTTTTATTTGTTTTTTTTTTAAAGTAAGTTTGGGGATATGAAATGGTCAGTTTCATCCATCTGCCTGTTTCACTTATTTGACCGACACATCCATCCATATGCCAGGTTTAAACCCTCTCAGAGTATCCATTTAAACAACCTTGAATTACTATGTGTGCAGAATCACGTATATATATGCGAGCAGTATGTCGGTAGTTTAATAGCATAGGTATAGATTACAGATATGTATTTACTTTAAATTATTATGTTATTGGTATATTACAGTTATGTATATTCATTTTATAAATATTTCTAGTTTAAGAAATATTTTAGTTAAATTATTTAGCCAATTTTATTGCTGTATTATTGAAATCACATATGTATATTTCCTGTTATTCTGCATGTATAGTTATAAAATTAGTCTTCTACTAATTATGAAAGTAACTTGGTCAAAATAACATTTGGATATTTGTAAACAATTTTCAAAGTAGGTCACACATTGGTCCTAAAATAGTGTGGACTTGATTTGGTAAATGTAAAATGTTAATAACAAAATTCCAGGAAAACAAAATCTAAATTACTTGTTATAATTAAAAATGTATTTCTAAAATAAATAAATGAATTTTTCTACTAGTTGTAACTATTAAATATGTTTTGCTAAAATAAATAAATGGTCTTTCAGTTATGTACAAGCTCGTAAAAATTAACAGGTGGCCAGAGTTTAAAAAGTATAAATACTTAAAGTTTTGTTGCCAAAGATCAATCATATATATATAAGTGAGTTGTAAGCAGAACCTATGCCTGTTTTATCTTCAAAATGGTCGAATAGAATGGCAATAAATCACCCCTCTCCTTGGCCAGGAAATGGAAAGGCTTTGGTCTGAAAAAACCTAATGCCATATACCAGCAAAGCAGCTTGTGGAAAATCTCTATTAAACTTTAAATCATCGTCAAAAGTGTCAACTTAATATCCTCCTAAGTGCCCAGAACTGTAATCCAGAATTAACTGCAATGGAAACAACTGAGTGGTAAATTTTCTCTCAGAGCTCTGTTTATAAACTGTGACTTTTGATTCTTTCTTTTAAAAGCTAGCTATTTATTAAATCTGCCTTTCCCAAACACCTTTACCAAAATCTACAAAGAAGATTGTTAAATGCTAAGTCTTGCCTGATTGTAAAACTTGAATTCTCCTTTAAAATATAACATTCAAATTCTCTTTTAAAATGTAAAACTCTGGTAATCTATTTTAAACTAAATGTATAATTTTCTGCAGTCCTTTTATGCCTATTTCTAAATCTATTCAATTTATTCTATGGTTTTATCATTTTAATATTATATGTATTTAATATGCCAAATGACTCGAAACCGCAAGTATTTATAAATATAATTTTAGCTTATTGATCTGCTCCTATAATAAATATTAAGTAATTGAATTATTATTTTTCTTTCTCACTTGCTGTTTCGAGATCATATTATTATTTTCCTTTTATGCCTATTTCTAAATCTATTCAATTTATTCTATGATTTTATCATTTTAATATTATATGTATTTAATATGCCAAATGACTCGAAACCGCAAGTATTTATAAATATAATTTTAGCTTATCGATCTGCTCCTATAATAAATATTAAGTAATTGAATTATTATTTTTCTTTCTCACTCGCTGTTTCGAGATCATATTATTATTTTACTGATTAATTTTTGGATATTAATATTACAATTATCAGTTATCTAGTTAAAATTGTAGTTTGCTTAATTCTAGTTATGAATTATAATTATTATATATGTAACTCACACATCATAGGAACTAGCCACTGATATATTCTCAAAGCATATTTTAATGTTTTATTCATAATTATCCCTCAAATATGCTTTGTCCTCCTTAGATTTATATATGTTGAGATGCAGGTGATAATATTAAATTAGGTTACTAATTAATTTAGTCTCTAAATAGTATATTTAAAATACTAAATTTGAGAACTGGATTGTATAGATATGCAAATAGACGCTATCTAATTTTAAGGCACGATAATATAACTTTACGCATTTGCATTATATATATGTATAAGTTGCGGATGTGTCCTTACAAAGTACGCAATGTACAATTATCTGCTTGCTGCATGATTATTGATGAGTTGTTGGTGGAGGTCACTCTTATCCACTTAGTTCGGGTTCAAGCACACTTTTAGAACTAGGGCACAAGGACCTAGATTATTTATAATGCTTATCCGACTACCTGAACTACTAATGTTCCTATTTGTGGCAAGTTGAATGGTTTTAGGGCAAACCGAGTCTTTGGAGACTGAAGCCCGTGAATAATGACCCATTTGCACCTTTTTGCTTAATTAATATTTTAATATGTGCGATAGAGGATATAGATAAACCTATCATAAACCAGTTTTCTCTCCTTTTATATTAAATGCTTATCTAGCATTAGAGTATATCCTAATCTAGGTTAACACACTAACCTGTGTATCTCTGAGCCTAAGTACATGCTCGAATTAACTTTGTATAGATAGATGCCACAGGAGCGCTATCAAGTTAGTTATATAACTTTGGCTATTAAGTACCATATGATCTAGCAGACTACATGAGGGCTAGAAATTTGGCATATTAATATAGGCATAAACTCCAATATCGCACTACATTTTATTAAACACTCATAATGAGATCTGTAACATTAATCTCATTAGTTATATAATGCCTGCGAGCATTATATCTCACGTTCGCATCGCAAAATTTTGTATGTTTTGATTTATTATTTGTTATTATTTTATTAAATTAATAATATTTAAAATCATAATTCATTTTTCATAATTTTTATTGTCCATGAGTTCATTTTATCCAACTCTAGATTTAATTGCACATACATCATTATATCTATAGGTAGATTATTCTATTAAATTTCATAAGCAGTCATTGATATATTAATTAATCACTTAGTCATATGTGTGTATATCTGACAAAATCAGTATTAAAATTAGTTAAATTATGAGTCTTTTGTTTTACGCTGAGTGACTGCCGGACTGAGGTTAAATTAAATGTCTGTGTAAGTTGAGAAGTGTAATCCATAGGGTATTATATCGTTGAGCAGAGGTGAAAGGATTGAATGTTGGTCGGACTCTGGATCCCAGTATCCATCTTCAATCAGCTTTAGTGTATTTTGCCTATGTTCTAGATTTTGTTGTGTGGAGGGACAATTCTTACTGTTACAATATATAGTGATGATAATATATAATCTTATTCATGAAACAATTTAGTTTGAATACACTCAAAATCAAGCTTAGAGAATCATTTTTCCCAACTTGTAAATAATGTCATTTTTTTATGTATTGATGTCAATTTATTGGTTAAACAAAAATTAGCTGCTCTTATATAATTTCCAATTTTTTATAGATGGTCACAATAAATCAGCATTTAAAATTAGTAAAACTTTAAATTAGTAATTTTTATAACATTTATAAACTTACTAATTGAGATTATAGTTTTACATAATAATTAATATGTAAATTCTAATTATTTTTATGAGCCTATAAATATTGCAGTTGTTAAATATATAGCATTGATGGTATATAATCTTATTTATGGATCAACTAAATTTGAATATGGTCCTATTAACATCAGTGCCCAAATCAAACTCAGAGATTAATTTATTTTATAACTTGTAAGTTTGATAAAATTAATCTCTGAGTTTGATTTATGAATTACTGTTATAGTAATGTTAAATTATACATTATTGTTATGGATTTAATACTTAAAATATATTTAGAGGCATATTAACATTATTAGAAATTATATCTTGATTATTATTGAAACTGTAAATTAAGATAATTAATAAGTTACAAATATTATGGCTAATCTAAAGTTTCATCCCTTTCAAGATTTGATTGATTTATCCACTATTTATAAGAGAGTGGTAGTTAAATAAAAGTAATTATTTTTTGTCTAACTAAAATTAGCATTCATATGAGAAAGTAGGTACTCTTTCCAAGTTTAAAATTATCTGAATTTGTCTTGTGAATTGTAATTATAATGAACTCAGACTTTAAAGCTCCCTACATATGTGTACTCCATCTTATACAACTGATACACATGACCACATAACATGTGAAAAAAATAAACGATCTCCAATATACATATTCGTGCTGAACTAACAATATAATTTATTAAATCATGTTGAACCAGCACTCATCAGTTGGTCCAGATCACCATCCCCCACACATATTAAGATCAAAAATCTTTAAACTTTAATGGACAAATTTCGATCTTCTTCACTCTCCAACTCTTCAGCCATCCATATCATTAAAAATCTGATGATGAAACACTCATGGCCCTTGTTGATGCCAATATTATTGTCATACCCATGATGACTTTAATTCATTCTGATTCCTTACATATAGGACCTTAATATGTCCATTTAAATACACTGAAGAGTGATAGGCAAAATACAGGCTGAATATGTAATATTCAAATATATTGTCTATACTAAACAATGTAATTATAAGGGACTTGAACTCAGACTTTCAAGCTTTCTATAGCCATGCACTGCATCGTATACAACTGATACACATAACCACATACTTTTTGCTAAACCAACACTCATTATTTGGTCCAGACCACCATCTCCTACACATATATACAATTAATGTTCAGTTTAGCATCGGATTTTCAATGATATGAATGGCTGAATAGTGGGGTGGAGAGGATTGAAACTTGTGCATTAATGTTTGAAGATATCTTAAATATAAACCGAATATTGATTGTATATATGTGTGAAAGATAGTGATCTTGACCAACTGATCAGTGCTGGTTCAGTACAAAATATGTATATTAAGAGATCATTTATCTTTTTCACATGTATGTGATTGTGTGTATCAGTTGTATGAGATGGAGTATATAACTGTAGGGAGCTTGAAAGTCCGAGTTAAAAATATATACTATATTGATAGTGAAATGTTCCGTAATATAAATAAGTATGTTTTTCTTTAAAAAATAAAATAAAATTGAATATGTCTGTTTAATTAATTTAAGTATCTCTGTGTAACTGAGATATGTAAAAAACATCTGAAAAATAAATAAAATTGTTATTATTATTTGTCATCTTAATGTTTAAACATTATTTAAATTCAGAAATAACAACAACAAAAACCTGTGATTATTTTTCCTTTTTATAAAATTATATGAAACTAGTTTAAAATTCTAAATATTAAATATAGTAATTACTGCAAACAGAAATATGTTTTAATACAAACTTACATAAAATGTTACATAAAATTTTACGTAAGAAAAATTTAAAAATAACTAGTCTTTTTGAATTTTAAAAATGTTATGGGTTGAATGAATGTTTTACGTTTTTTAAAAAATAGTATTCAAATATTAAAAAGAAATAATTTAAAAAAATTAAACAATAGCAATAGTAAAAGAAAATAAATATAGTGCAATCAACTAGGAGCATTTTAAATGGAAGACATCAGAATTTAATTTCAAAATTTTAACATTGCTACCATTTAACAAATGCAATCTTTATTTGTGCCTAATATACATGGATATATATATACGTGCATATATATTTTCTTTCTTTCAAAATTTGAATTTTATTCCCATGACTTATCTGATGAATCTATGATTATAGACACCAGATAGCAGCCGTTTCACAATTTCCGGATGATTGATCTTCAATGAAGTTCAAATAAACGACAAAAATATCTTTTGGCTAATTTTAAATCAATAAACAGGAATAAGGGTGACCCTCGAGCATTCCATCATCAGATTTTCAATTGGATGGACTGTTGAAGAGTTGGAGTGTGGAGTAGATTGAGCCTGTCCATTAAAGTGTGAGGTTTGGCTATCCTAATATATATTTGAGCCTTATAGCATATATGTGTAGAGATGGTAATCTGGACCAACTGATGATTGCTGGTTTAGCATGAAATACGTTTATTGGTGATTATTTATCTTTTCAACATATATGTGTTTAAGTATATTAGTATTATGAGATAGTGTGGAGAGTGGTGGGTCGTGTAAAAGTCTGTGCTCATATACCCTATATATATATATATATATATATATATATATATATATATATATATATATATATAAAAAAAACACAGATATATAATAAGCCTGTGTGTTTCAGTTACTAAAACTAGTACATAAACTATATAGTCTGATAACTTAATTTCAAGCTAATTGTACAAGGATGTTATATAACAAACAAAATATATTTTCCCCATCAATATCTATCTATTCCTAGTTTTATGTAATTAAGTAAAAAAAAGAAGAAGAGATAAAACAGTTCTTAAGTAATCCACTTCAGGCCAAAGGTCTCACCAGTGTTCATTTAAGAAAAGCACTGAAAGAGAAGACTATCTTCTAGAACAGTTCAAATTAAATTCTGGATATTAAAGGTTTTATGCTTTTTCTTCATTGTTTTATTTTTTAGATGACGATAATAATAATAATAATAATAATAATAATAATAATAATAATAATAATAATAATAATAATAAAAAATAATAATAATAATAATAATAATAATAATAATAATAATAATAATAATAATAATAATAATAATAATAATAATAATAATAATAATAATAATAATAATAATAATAATAATAATAATAATAATAATAATAATAATAATAATAATAATAATAATAATAATAATAATAATAATAATAATAATAATAATAATAATAATAATAATAATAATAATAATAATAATAATAATAATAATAATAATAATAATAATAATAATAATAATAATAATAATAATAATAATAATAATAATAATAATAATAATAATAATAATAATAATAATAATAATAATAATAATAATAATAATAATAATAATAATAATAATAATAATAATAATAATAATAATAATAATAATAATAATAATAATAATAATAAAATAATAATAATAATAATAATAATAATAATAATAATAATAATAATAATAATAATAATAATAATAATAATAATAATAATAATAATAATAATAATAATAATAATAATAATAATAATAATTAGATATTCATTCATTGACCAAATTATTATAAGGAAATCTGAAAAACTTTATTGAAAGCACAAAAAACTTCGAAATTAAGTCTAACTAGAGACTCAAGAGTCATAGACATACAGGAAAATAAGCTAAACACTATGCTATAAAGACTGTGATTGTTCTGAGTTAATAACATTGCAACTAGTACCTATATAATAGCAATAGTTACTTATTGGTTCTTTACTATTGGCAAAAATTGCAGTTAGAGATCCTTAATGCACAATAAAATAAGAAAAGTCTTAAAATGTTAATATAAACCTGAAGTTTCAAAAGTCATTTCCAGGATAATACAATATATTTTTTTCACGACTTTATTTTAAATAAAAAAATAAAAAAAAATTGCTGAAAAAAATGTATAATTAGTATCTATATGATAAGAATATAACAAATTATCAGATATTAGTAAATCAGGCAAAACTCACTATATATATTGCCATACCCAACAAGCTAGAGTAATCAATGGATGCCAGAAGGCTAGTGCATAAAATCCCCATCTAGTGCCTACTCATCCATATAGTGAGTTTTGCCTCTTTTAACAACCGTTATACACAAGCATAAGAGGAGGTAGTCATGTGATGTTCATGAGATATTAGTAATTTAAAAAAGCAAAAAAGAACATATTAGAATTATGTACTTCTCAGTCTTATATCACTTCTATATAATACATTAAAATAATCAATAAAGCAAGTCATATATAGTGTGACATTGCTTTTATAAGCTTGTATTTACAAAAATGTAATACAGAGAGCATACCAATAGCTCAAACAAGTTCTTAATTGATGTATAGTAAGAGAAAACCATTTAAAATCACTCTCTGGGGATAAGAATGTGCCAGATAGAGATTTTACATGTTTTTTCTTACTGCACTTATCAATTAAGAGCTTGTTTGAACTATTGGTATGCTTTCTGTAATATATTAGAAATATTTGACTTAAAACAGCTGAACTTATAAATGTTTATAGGATGGTATATGTCGTGTTTGGTCTGGATTGCAGACTCAAACCAACAGTAACAAAAAATACGAACACCTGAAGTTTAATTAATATGATTTATTAGAGATAAAATACTTTTACATAATATACAATCAATGAATATACTGCCACGTATATAGTTTCAATTAATGCATGGCCTGTTGCACCTAAAGGACTCAACTTGCTTTTAGCTGTATGTAATAGCCTGCCTCATGAGTTTGTCTAATGATTCTTCTGGCTGTACCAGACAGTTTCCCTCAAGTCAGCTCTGGTCTTCGCAGTTTATAGTCCTATCATGGACTTGCCTTACTGACATGCAGAAAGGAAAATCAACTTCAACTATTCAGTAAATTTACATGATCATCAATAAAATATTTGCCATGTTAGGCTAATTATAAATTCTTCAAATAACTGACAATTTTTTTTTAAAAATAAGAAAGATATTAAAACGGTCAATCAATGTGATTGAAAGTGTATACACATTTGTTCTTTTTTATTGATTTTTTTTCTTTCATTGATATGTCATGACAGATCAAAGCCCATATATCTGATATTGTGATTATTATTATTTTTTATATAACACACATACACATACATAATATATATGCCTAGTATGTAATAAATGTCCTGTATGAATTTTTTTAACAGTTGTGTTATGAAGACCATTAAATATAAATGCTTTCATATGACTGTCATTATCAAAATTTATTTATTATTATTATTATTTCTGCTGGCAAATAATATGTTTAAAGAGCAGGTTTGCTACAATAATGTTATATCTGTATTTATATGAGTAAACATAGGACTCCCTTTATTGTAAGAGTTTATTATAGGAAGATACTTGCTAGGGTTACTGTGACTTAGTGATAAAACCTCTTGGTTGATTATTAAATTTTACACATTACTCAGAGGCGTGTATCAATTCTTTTACCATGATTGATGACCACTTGTAATATAAAAGGGATTAGTTTAAGAAGTCTGAATTTGGACAACCCAAAAGAGCGAAGTGTAGTTTAGAAAATATATAGGTATATTTAATATAGCTTAAAAAGAATCTTGATATATATATATTTTATCTGGGTTGCAGAGTTAGCATAATCCTACCTTAAAGAATGAACTTTAACCTAGAACTATATGACTTTAACTGCTACTGCTAATGCTACTATCATCATCATCATCATCATCATCATCATCACTATCATCATTATTATTATTATTAGTTTTCAAAGGAACTTTATTTAAAAACATAATAGATTACAAATCATAATGTTTACATATATGCAATGCCAAATATTAAGTATTATAATGATAATAGAACAAAACAAAAATTATAAAAAGAATTACAGTGATAAAAGGTAAAATTGCAATTACAATAATAATATATAAAAAAATCTTGGAACAAAAATTATATACATACAATGATTTATAATGTATAGTATATAAATTTTATATAAATTATAGGAGTATATCATTATTTGCATTATTATTTTTGATTTATCATAATGGCTAGACACTTGAAAAATGTTTTATTAGGTACAAATATGTCTGGAGAAGCAATTTTTTTTAACTCTCAATTTCAGTTGCTCTAATTTCTTTAAAAAGATATTAGGATGTCGTCTTGTATTGTTTTCATATATAAAGATGAATCTTGTGTACCATAGTGTGTATAAGCTATATGTTACAGCAAGTATATTTGGGGAAGAATTTTTAGAGAATGAATTTACTATATTATTAATTGATATAAAGTTGTTTCTATATGTATTTAATGTATTTATTACTGTAAAGCCAGAGCAATCGTATAGAAAATGAAATGGTTTCATCTTCCTTATAACACAAGTGGCATATGGAATCAACATTAGAGTAGAATCTTTTGCATTTAAAAAAATAGAAAGTTGGAAGAGCTATAAAATTAATTTTTAAAAGAAAATCAGAATATTTTGGTTCAAGAGACCAATTTTTAAATTTGTGTAAAAATTATTTACTATTTATTTTTAGTATAGAAGAATTAGTATTATTTGAGGGGTTAGCATGAATTAGTTTGAAAACACTCCAATATAGTATGCTTTTGTTGTGGTATTGCATCAATGTTATCTTTGCTATTTGGCACTGAATTAAATATTGATAATAAGAAATTAATCATTGGAGGTGGCCTATCTGTCAGAGTTATTTTCAGTGTGTGTTCAAATATTAGAAATTGTTTAATTATTGGTATTAAAAATTTTATTGTCTTTTGAATATTAAAGATTAATGGAATGAAGTCCTATGCCATTCAGATCTGGAGGTAAATTTAAACATTTTATAAGATTGCTACTGTCTTTGTTCTCCATAAAAACTTTATACAAAGTGAACGTATGTATCTTTTAAATGATTTTATAAATTGTATAATGGTTAGATGGTAAGCAATTTTTGTTATAATTATTGATTAAAGAGTGACTCTTTTGAATAAAGTGACAGATAAGATATTTAGAGAAAACTAACAAGTTGTTCTATTTCTTTTTTCAGCTTTTCTCATACTAGAGAAGCTTAAATAGAAAGAAAGCCCAGAAAAGTGGAAAGTCTTCCATGAAAAACTGAGTAAGAAACTGACCTGTATAAATTACCCATGCTGAAGTCTTATTTGTGTTAAATTTAAGTTTATATTTTTGTGGATATTCTTGTAAAATGTTAAGTAGTGTAAGAATTTGTTTCTTTGATGTTAAAAATACTGTAATATCACCCAAATATGCTAGGTATGAGACAGTAGTGTTATTGCTGGTACTAATATGCAGAATATTTGTTTTATTTTTGATGAGATGGTTGATGTATGTAATAAACCGTAATGCACTGAGAGGTGAGCCTTGAGAAACTGAGTGATGTGGAGTAAATGATTGTGATGTTTACTATTTAGTGTTACATGTATTTCTCTAATTAGGAGAAGAATAGTAATTAAGTATATTACAAATCAAGGTATTTCAGTTTCTGAAAGAGTTTAAATAAGAATGTCATTTTGCACAGGGTCAAAGGCTACCTCTAAATCAATTGGGCCATATTGGACTTTTTTTACTTCAAACTATTTCTAGAATTGATTTGTATAGAAAAGCTGCTTGTCCAGTAGATGAGCCTTTTTTGCTATTGGTTTGATGAAATGAGTGGTAATAGATAAGGTTCAATTTTATCTTTAATTACTGACTCTAATAATTTAATATCTAGGGGACCAATAGAGATAGGAAATATGTTTTCTAGAGAGGATATTGTCATATTTTTTTTATTAAAATGATACCATTGATATGGGATATAGTCCTTGTATTTTATTAAAAAAATTGTCAAAAAAATTGCAATTTGTAAGATTTGCAAGATATAGACTTGTGAATTGACTCAAATGAGCAAAAACAAATCTAGGTATACCATGTTTTCCTGGTGACAGGAGTCTGACATAGTTGCTAACTTTAGTGCAAAATCTGTTAGATAGAAAATTACTTTATCCTCTGGTTCACCCAAAAAACCAGGGTCAGGTTAAAATGCTGTTGTTACTTGTCATTTTTTTTAAAGTGTGTACATATTATTTCAATTAAGTTATTTCCTTTTTTTGATTGTACCTTCAATATTTATAGCAGATGATAGCCACATTGTGGAAGGATATCATAGTGCTCAGCTAATATATCCTCTAGTCCAGCTATATTGATTTGTTAGAAATATTTTTTTTTGTAGCTAAATATTCTTTTAGTATTTCACAAACTGTATTGTATTCTTTAGGTAAATGTTTAATATGTAAATATGAGTCTGTAGTAGGAATATACTGAGCAATTTTTTTGTTAGTTTATCTGCAAGTGATAATAAAGTAGATGGTAGGGGAGTTTTCTTGGTTATATGGTCTATTGTATGTGAAAGTATGTTTATAAAAGATATCCATTGTTGTATAGGGTCTAAATTCATATTTTTAATTTTAAATAATAAAATGTATATTTTAAAAAAAAAATTCTGGAGCTCAAAATTTTAATAGTATTCTTATTGCTTGTTCAAAAGGATTAGTGTGTGTATATCTTAACTCCAGATCTATTGTTATTGTAAGTGCAAAGTGGTCAGAAAAAGGGGAAGGGATTAGGTTTGAATTTATTAATTAATGAAGCATGGGTAAATAGAAGAAAAGGACTATGAGTGAAGTATTTCTAACAGTGTGAAATGAGACTGCATTTGGGGGGAAAAAACCTCCACTAACAAGAGGTAAATTAAGAAGGGGTAGCCCCTTAGTTACAAGTGTTTTATAGCACATATTAAAGTCTCCTAAAAGGATTGTAGGATATGGTGAGAAAGTAAGTAGTGAATTTAAAACAAGGATTTGTCTATTAATAACTATAGGACCATGAGGTTCATAAGTTAAAAATTATATTAATGGAAATTGTAGGATGATAAAATATAGTAATTAGAAAGTTATTATTCATATATGTAATTATAAAGAGAAAGGGAGATTTTTTAGTAATATAAATTTCTGTTCCACCTTATGATGAAGAGGAATCTCAAGAGAAAGCAGAGAAACCCAGTACATTTAACTACACTGATGGATCTGTTTGAGAATATTTGTAAAGTTTAGTCTCTATTAAACCTAACATATACAACCTTGTTATTTTCATCCAATTTATTAAATGATTAATTTTTGAAACAGAGTTTAGTCACTTTATATTAAAAGTCTCTATTTTTAGTTTCATAATAAAATTTATTATTATTATGTTTTTTCATGTGTCATAGCATTGGCCGGGAAGCAAACCCGCTAAACCAGGACAACTGCTTGTTAGGCAGCTGTGCTGACCTCTCGACCACTAATGCTTGACAATCATAATTGTGATATATTTTGTGTGAGTATATAGTTTTTTAAATCTCTGGCTCAATTACGCATTACAAGTTTGGTATAGATATAAAATCTGAGTTACTTATATTCAAGAATATTATTAGAAAAAGTATTTTTTATTATTATTATTAATGTTTTCTTTTAAGCAAATAGTTTAAGTTAATCATAACAAGATGTTTACAGTTATTTGATTTGCCTTACTGACATCATGTCTGTTTTATTTCATTGTAAATTGTCAGAGCAGGGAACAAAAATTCCCTCAGTTGTGGATATATTATTATTAATTTCATCAACAATTAAACAACTAAATGGAATAATTGACATTTGAAAAGGAAGATGATGGACAGTAGTAATAAAAGTAGAACGAATAGTGAAATAGGTGGAAGGAGAATGAATAATAAGAATAAGTTAGAAGAATATAAAATAAGAGTAGAAGAAATCATGGAAGCGTTTGTTGGGGATGAATATAAGAACACTTGTAATGAAGTAGAAAAAGGGGGAAATAGAGTTTTAGATAAGAATATTCAGAAGAATAAAAGTAATAGAAAAGTGAGAATTAGTAAAAGTATAAGCATGCAGAGAATATAAATGTGCTACTAAAAACAAAGAAAGTGAAAAAGAAGTTAATATTAAATGGGAAAACTATTTTAAAAAAGTGGTTGGTTAAAATAGATAATTATAAAGGGAGGATAAAATTTAATAGTAAATTATTGGATGATATTATTAAAAGTGGAAAAGATGGGAGTAAAAAATATTGGAAATATATTTAAAAAAGACATGTACAGAAAAGGGGGGGGGGTAGTATTACTAAATGATGAAAAGAAAGAGGGTAGTTGTAGAGAAAATTAGAGTCAATCTTAAATAAGTAGGTAATGGATATAGAAAATATGTTAGATATGAAGGACAGAGTAATTACAAACATAAAGGCAGATACTAATGAAAATATTAGTTTTACAGAAAATGAATTGAATGAGGCAGGGAAAAAATTGAAAAATGAAAAGGCAAAGGATTTAGATGAATGGGCAGCAGAGATAGTGATGAATTTGGGAAATAAGGCAAAATTAAATTTATTATCATGTTGTAATAAGATGGCATAGAAGAAAGAATTTCCAGATAGCTGGAATAATGTAAGAGTAAGGCTATTATTTAAAGGAAATCTAAGGACTATAGAAAGTTAAACAATTATAGACTGAACATCAATGTTATATAAAGTTTTTGCATATATGGTGACTGGAAGAGTGGCAAAATGGATAGAAAAAAATAATATAATGGAAGAAATGCAAGGAGATTTTAGATTAGGTAGGCATATAGAAAATAGTTTATTTGTAGTCACACAACTTATAGTTATAAGTAGGAATACAAGTAGACAGTTATATATGGTCTTTATAGACACAGAGAAGACATATGATAGAGTAAATAGAAATATATTATGGGTAAGTTTAGTAAATTTGGGAATGAATGGAGCTTTAGTGGATCTTATTAAGAGATTGTATGAAAATAATTACTATACGTATGAATTGGGAAATGTAGGAAGTTAAAAATGGGGTGGGACTAAGGCAAGAATGCCATATGTCACCTATTTTATTTTGTTATATTTGAGAGTAATGGAAAGAGCAATAGAAAGGCTAGGAAGAGGGGTAGAGATACCCTTAATGATGGCAAGGGAGTACATACATAATCAGGTCTTTTATTTGCTGGTGATATCTTTTTATGTACAAAAAGTAGGGAAGATATGGAAGTTATACTGAAGATGTGTACAAGGGTGAGTAAAGAGATGGGGATTAAATTTAGTGAAGAAAAATCAAACATAATGATGATAAATACTGGGGAAAGAAAAGAGAAAGAATTTTTATTGGGGATGTAAAGTTAAATAATGAGAGAAATTGCTTGAATGAATGGGAGAAAAAAATTGATAAATGAAGCAAAGAAAAGAAAGGAACTGATAAAAAAAATTAGTAGTGTTTTCATATAATAAATATGATGTAGCAAGAATTGTATGGAAGGGAGTGACAGTAGCAGGGTTAACTTATGGTAATGATATGTTGGTGTTAATAAAGAGATGTTAAATTACTTAGAAAAAGTACAAACAGAAGTATAAACACATGTCTTAGATGTAAATGTGTGGATTGCAAAAAAGGCAATTCAAGGAGAAATGGGATGATCAAGTTTTTATATGAGAGATGCAAAAAGCAAAATAAAAATGTTCGGTAGATTGCAAATTTACAGATAGTAAGAGAATAGTCAAATTAGTATTTAATTGGTTTAAGAATAAAGGATAGACAACAAGATGGGGGAGAAAGTTAGTTAGCTATGCAGAGGATTTGGATAAAGACTTTATGTCAGTATACTTGCACAAAAGATGGGATGATTGTGTTAGGAGAATTGTTGAGTGTTATAGAGGAAAAGAACGGGATAGAAGAATAGATGCATTAATAACAAATAGGGAGAGATGGAGAACTAGTATGGAAAGTAAAAAGAGTTTA
>JAQFVV010014851.1:0-25650 GCA_028023455.1 Epiperipatus broadwayi | reverse complement strand
TATATATATATATATATATATATATATATATATATATATATATATATATATATATATATATATATATATATGCATGCATGATAAAACATGAAGAAAAACAATATTCAATTTACTTTGTCTTTAAAAAAACATAAAGATACTAGTAACTGAAACACAGGCTTATTATATACCTGTGTCTAAATATGTAATATATAAAGATACTAGTACTTTTTCTTAACTGCAAATAATATAAAAAATGTAAAAGAAAGCATACTTTTTACTCATATCTAGCACTACATCATTTAGTGCGATGGTAGTCTGGCGGACTCAAGAGCTAAAAATCAATTGAATGCAGCTTAACTTACACAATACTCGAGCATAAGTGCCACATGGGCATTCTGAACGATAAACTATTCGATTTTTATTTATTTATTGCACATGTATATCAATTAATTAATCACATATATAAAACACAATATAGCTTAGAGCAAAATATAATCGCCAATCTCTACTTAGGTAATCATACAATTGTATTTATTTATTCTGATTTGCATTTTGCTCTGAGAGTGATCTTTGTGAACCACATTCTTTCTAGTAATAAACGATTTATTAGATTTTTTTTTTCATTAATAATTTTGCCATAATGTATTACAAATATCTTATGTTGTTTTTGTTATAAAAGCAGATTGATCATTTCAGAATTTATTATGTAAATCTAATTAAATTGTCATTAATTGATAATAACAATTAATTTATTTTAACAAAAATAAAAAATCTTCAAAGTATTCAATTATTGTTTAATAAAATTTTATATACTCTCGAACTAAATTTGATTAGCAAACAGAAACAAAAAAGAATTAGGGAAGAAGATGGGGGGGGGGGCAAAGTAAAATATAACTTGATAAGGAACATTTCGTCATAGAAGCTTAAGAATGTAGTTGAAGATAATCTATATCCCAGAAGTACCTTAGCAGACACATTCAATGTAAGTGGTTTGTTGTAACAACGATTTTTCTTTATTAAATCTACAATAAACTAAAAATGATCAATAAAACAAGTAAATTTGACATCAAGACTATAAGTTTATAGGCATAAGAAATAAGTATAGGGGATTTGAACTCATATTTTCAAGCACCCTTCAACTATCCACACTATCTCATACAACTGATACTACACATGATCACACACATGTAGAAATGATAAATAATCACAAATATAGGTATTTCGTGCTAAACAAGCACTCATCAGTTGGTCCAGATTATCATCTCCCACACATATATATAATCAATGCTCAATTTATATTAAGATAGCAAATCTTCATACTTTAATGGACAATCTTCAATCCACTCCACTTTATAGCCATTCATATCATTGAAAATCTGATGATAAAAACTCAAATCCCATGCTGATGCCAATATTATTACCATGCCCATGTTGACCTCAAGTACTCTGACCCCTCATGTATAGGACCTTATCCATTTAAATACATATAAAAGGCATGACAATAATAACATTGGCGTCAGTATGAGATTTGAGTTTTCATCCTTGAATTTTCAATGATATGTTGAAAAGTTGGAGGTTGGAGTGAATTGAAGCCTGTCCATTAAAGTATGAAGATTTGCTATCTTAATATAAACTGAGCACTGATTCTATATATATATATATATATGGGAGATGATAATCTGGACCAACTGATGAGTACTGGTTTAGCATGAAAAACGTATATTGGTGATTATTTACCTTTTCTACAAGTGTGTGGTCATGTGTATCAGTTGTATGAGATAGTGTGGATAGTTGAAAGGTGCTTGAAAATCTGAGTTCAAATTCCCTATACATACAATTAAGCTTTCAGGTTTGTGAAGAGTGCCTGGTTTTCAAATATTTGCATAAGGAATAACTCTAATATGAATATTTATAAATGCATATATATATATATATATATGTATTAGAAGGATCCTAAGATTGGTGATGATTAGTTCATGGTCTGTATACAATTTGGACCAGTAAAAAAAAGGACAGGTCGACAGCTAAGAAGGAATAGGATCGAAACTCAACTGTTAATTATTATCAAACATATGATTATTACATTATTCACTTATGGATTAATAACACTTTTTAGGATGCTTTGGTATTATTCGTGCTAAGACTATTACTCTGGTGACATTTTCATTGTAACATTTATTCAAAGTTTCAGTTTATGATGGCATGGCAACCAAAAATCTTGACATGACTAATCCATGCCAAATAAACTGACCTTTTCCATTTTAGGAAATATTAAACCATTCACTCTGTCGTAGTCTCCTCCCCTCCCCTCCCCCTCCACAATATAATACATCTCTTGCATCATTTGTAAATAAATCCTGTTTTATATTTAAAAATACATTTATTTTATATATTTGTATTTTTTTTTGGCTAAAACTTTGTGTGTGTGTTTTTTTTTAAATACAACGTTAAACTTGCAGCAAATGTATCGCATTATTTGTAAATAATTTATTTATTTATTTAAATAATTTTTTATTTATTTATGAAAAAAGTCTAAAATTGAAAATACAGCGGTAAAAATTTTTACATTTATAAGTGTGTGGGTTTGCTAAACTTTATATACATTTACAATTAAAAGTTGTTATATATATATTTTTTTTTCTACGATAAAATTAAAGTTGTTATATTTGTAAGGTTTTTTTTAAAGAAGATATATAAAATATAAGATTAAACATAGCTTGTCATTTTTAGATAAAGGTACAACTTTATCTTGCAGTTTGTCATTTTTTTTATTTTTAGGTTAAAAAATAACTGAAATCTAAAACTTTGTTACATATAACTAGCCATTTAAAAAATGTTTCAGGGCTCTTTTTCATATTTCTCCCTTTTTCCACAGTGAATGTATCTCTCCATCATCAGCAAATACATGATTTTTTTTTAGATTTGAAGTTTATTACATATGGAATATGACAGTGCAAAAGGTCTTAGTATGCTGGAAGGGGGGAGAATAGTTTGGACATCAAGTAGTGCCTGTTTTATTTAGTATCATAATAGCTTTTTTTCATTATGAATAATGTCCCCATTATTTCTTTTTAATTTGAACTTTCATATTACATGTGTGTTGTGTTTGGTCTGGATTACAGACCCAACCTACAGAAATTAATACTAATACCAGTATTACAATTAATATAATATTTAGTATTCACAACTATATACAATAAATTATACAGTATATATACAATAAACAATAGTTATACTGGAACTCTTGAATCAGAATCTTGTGGTTCTACCACTTCCAGCTACACTTGATACCTTGCCTCACAGGTGCCACAAGTCAACAGTAGTCTTAGCAGCATCCGGTCCCTCTGTGGACTTGCCTAGCTGCTTAGACAAATAGCGGATTGCTATTAATGGGAGTGCTGACTGCTGTTCAGGTTAGCAGGGCTTCCCTGGAAGAATGCATAGTCTTTTCAGGTTAGACAAATGTTCTTCCCTGATCCTCACAAAAGGCTGACTATTTATAGCCAGATCTCTACTCTACTGAAAACACTCAGATTCAGCAGGCACTGCTGCTTATTAGCCTGTAGTAATCATTGGCTATGTTTTAGATATGCATCAGCCTATTGGCCTGAGGCAAACAATGCATAATACGATCAGATAAGAAGGAATCCAGAATAGTCCACTTCTGAGAGAAGGGAGGACTATGATGTATTGTTTCTGCTGACATATTATGCTAAGTTTGCTATAGGTTTAAAATAATGTCTCCATGGGATTTGTAGACAAATTTTATTGATTAAATTTGTTGCACATTCCTTGAAGGCATTATTTTAAACATATTGCAAACTTAGAGTAATATGTTATAGCAGTAATAATATCAAAGTACTCTCTTTAGTCAATTAGCATTGTGGATAAATATGTTACCAATAACTTATTGAAAAAAAATAGTTGAGTATTATATGCCACATCTAATATCTTATTTCCGCAATGAGCTAATAAAGGGCATTTACTATACTCTGATTCATAGAAATATATATATTAATGTTTTGTAAAAAAAAAAAAAAAAGATGAAATATAATTTATTATTTAATTACAAAAACAAAACACCTATAGCAAAACAATGAGAATGAACAAATTTATTGCTATGTGATTTCAATCTTTTGTATATATGGTACTTACGAGTTTTCAAATAGACCCAGATGGCAACTCCTATTTTTGATAAATCTACAGTTTCAGCCCTCCCCCCCCTTCTAAAAAAATGTTTACAAAAAAAAAATGCCTACTAGGAAATGTATTTAATAATTACATTTTATTTTTTATTACTGTTATTTTTTTAAAAAGAAATCATTGTAGAAAAATAAATAACAAACAATAAAAAATTAACACCAATTAAAAGCTTAGTATAATAAAAATATTTATTCTATAATGTGTCCTGTGGAGTTCAAAAAATTATTTCAAAAGGATGTTTTTGTAATTCACTTTGGAAAAAAATAATTACCCATGAAAATGTTTAATTTTAGATTAGTTTTATATTATGTTCAATTTCTATAAGAAAAAGATATTTAATAAAATAATCTAATGCTAAGTTACTCAGCAGGTCAGGTGATTTTTTAATGTAGAATACAAAAACATTTAGATCTTGAGAATAAGACTTTAGTATTTGATTTAACTGAATATGACAAATCACTGACTTGCAGCAGTCAGGGTCTCAATGTGAGCACTTAACTAATTATGGAAACAAACATTTCTTAATATTAATGCTCAAGCAGAAACCAATTAATTCAACATAATCTGACCATTTAAAAGTATATTAATCAGAGAATTTAATTAGGGACAAGTTGCCATACTCATTACCAATTTCTTTCAGAACATTGTATAATGAGTATATTTTATATTTCACTTTATTTCTAAAGAAAAGAAATAATTTAAACTAAACAAATACAGTAAAAGTAAAATAATCACTTATACAATCAAAAAAAATAATATGTAATATTTATTCACAGAAATTAAAAAATACAACAGCTGTAAATAATGATTTTCTAATGATGATTATATTTCTTAAATGAAGTTTCTTTTAATGATACAATTTTCTCAATAATATAAAGTTAATAAAAATGAAAAAAATATTTATTTAAAATGCTATATAAACAACAAAAAGCAATTTTACTCAATATTAAAACAAAAAAATACATATTATATATAAACATCCTGCTATGTTGTCAACCTGAGTTCACATCTTAAGTGAATAAACCATTAGTTTTAGAGTTTTTTTTTTTTTTTTTCTAGATAGTTAACCCATAGTCAACACAATTACCAACTATACAGACCAATAGAGGTGTAGCTATTTTTAATTACAGTGTAAATAAAGATATAATTTCTTAATCTCTGATTACTTATCAGTTAGCAAGTTTGCCAATCAATGCTTTCTTTTTTCTTATTGTCATAAAAAAGGTTGTTAAAAGACTCTTAGACATTTGATGAGTTATTTAAAGGCTATTTTATCATTTTAACTTTTATTTAAATACTAATAATAGTTTTTGAAACATTCCACTATGCAAAAGTTTGACCCATTTGATATATCTGGTGTTAGAATGTTATATGATATCTCAAGAAAGGAATCCTACAAATATTTTTTTTTATTCTTGATATTTTTGCAAAACAATATATAAAATATTGGTTATCTTTATATAATAATGGCATATTAACATGATACTATTTTTTTTACATGTGCAATGCTTATATAAGAATATAAAATAGCATGAGTTCCAAATAATAAACACTTGTCTTCCACTTCATTTCTTGTAACATTGGGAGCATTTTATACCTTGTTAACAATTTTGTAATTTTGTCATAAAACAATGAGACTCTACTTATAGAAGTGAGTGTATATGTTGAAATAGTATATCCTATACTAATATATGTTTCATCTATTTTTCCCCATTGCTCTATCTGTGCCAGCTTTAGACCTTCACAATTACATTTACCATGGGCTATAATACTTGTTATCTTCACTGATAAAAAAACATTGACCAAAAACTTTAGAGATATGGATTATAGCAGACCTACTGAGTATCCATTTATTATTCAAACATACAAGAATTTTTACAATATAGCAAACATATGAAATACTGTTCCTAAAAGTATGTGTTGAATGAAAGCAGCAAAAATGTGTGATATTTTGTTACTATACACATCCTATATGAAAAAATAAAATGTGCCTAAAGTTAGCATAAAAATAAGATCATTAAAATATATAGTAACTGACCTAATATAAGATCTATATAACTATATAAGCAAATTGCTTTGTGCAAAACTAAATTTCAGATTAATATCTTGACAATAGAAATGTTAAATATGACTTTCAAATGTGTAAATGCTAACTTCCCAATGTATACAAAAACCATTAGCTAAAACATAGTTTGGGCATATAAATGATAATTATTCAATGTACCAATGGAAAAAAATGATAATATACTATATGATTAACTTTCTATTCAAACAAACAAATTTCAATAGAAAAAAAAAGTAATCTCAAGCTGGCCACTGCTAGTGAATGATATTAAATTTAGAAAAAAGCATGTTCATATATATATATTTCCACTATAACCACTCAAATGTACATATACCCATAGACTTCATTCTCATTTATAAAAGATTTCATTTCTCAGAATAATTTTAATAATAAATCCCTTCACTGAAATAAATTTCCATACTTCCAATACACAAATCTATATATAACAAATATAATTAGCATTAAGAAATTAAGTTGGTTAAAAAGTGTGTTAAACATCATTTCTAATCAATGCCAATATTTAAGAATTGGAGAAAAAATATAATAGAAAACAAAAAATAAACACTAAAATATACAGATTTGTCCATCCTCCTGCATTACTGATGCAAGAAATGAATAAAGACTTTGTAAATTATGATCAAATTTATCACATCTGATACCTGAATTTCTTATGAATTTCCATGCAACAGAACGCATTCAATTATTTATTTTTCACAGACAATGGTGCCACTCAGTGCAAGTCAGAGTAATCAATGGATGCAGGATGGTTTGTGTACAAAACCCCTATCTAGTGCCCAATATCCCTAGACTGAATTCCTGTCCAATAGAATTATAGTGACAGTGGTTATTAAAGAACAAAGAAACCAAAAAGTATGGATGCTAAACTGAGCTCAAATCTATACAACTATACAAACTAATAAACTTAGCTTAAAAACATTATTGTATTTTCATTTTGGATTCAAAGTTTTACAGTTAGGTAAAAAAGTAAAAGGTCGCTGCTGAAGGGTTGCATCAGATCATAAGATCTAGGTGCAGTGCTCTCAGATCCAGGACTCCTCACTGATAAAAGCCACAAGCTACTATGGCTTGCCCTGAGGGATGCTACTGTATAGAGAGTTTTGCCTCTGTGAAAAACAGCTTCTATAAGCATAAAAAATGGTGATCATGAGATGTTTGATGGTTCAATTATTTATTATTTATTCCTTGAACAAAAAATATAAAGAAAAACTAAACATTGAAATTGCAAAAAGCTTAATCATTTTCTTGACTTTCTGTTTTAAAGGTTTTTAAGAAGGGTTATTGCTTTTTTTAAAAAAAAAAAAAAAAAAAAACATTTTTTTTTTGTAATTAGGTAAACTAATAAAAAACATAGCATCACTCTAACACCTAATTCAAATCTTGGATTAAAATTTAAATTAGAATTACAACATTAATTTGACATTTAATCAAATTGCATAAATTCTTAGTTGAAGATTTTCAAACCATAAATGTAATTGTTGTGTAAATTAGTTTTTTTTTAATAATTACATTTCTGTCAATACATTATTTCTAGAAAAAAGCCAATAGTTATTTATACAAAATTTAACCCAATAATTTTTAATAATAATATAAAAAAAAAGTGCAAAAATAATAAAATTTGAAATAGTATTTGTAAAATAATTTTAATCTGATATGATTTATATACAATACCCATATACATTTATTTCTATTTTAAAAGTAACGCATGCATACATACACAAATTTATACTTTGCAAAATGATTAAAATGTAATAAAAAGTCAATCAATTAAAATGTAATGCAATTGTTTAGACATTGATTTTTTTTTAAAAAAGGTTATTTCTGCATATTCACATCTTAAAGGCAATCTATTTTATATAATTTTCTTTAAATTCTAAATGAGTTAATTGAAAATATTTTTAAATATATGATAAACCTATTCACAGACCAATATATTTAATGTAAATTGATTTAAAATAACTTACATTTTAATTTATAGAACAAAGCAATTGTTAATATTTAAAACACTATAAATAAATAGACATCGGGTGAATATGTATATAATAAATAATTACATTATTAAATATAAGTAAAAAGTTTAGCTGTAATGTACAATAAAAGAAAACAACCATTTCTTTCTTTGTACTTGAAGATTTTATACATAAAGCTATGTTCCAACTTCATAAGCTGTGGAACATGGCAGCTGAAGAACAATTCAATTATTTATTAATAGTTCTTGACAATAGGCACATAACTTTTACACACACATACACACACACATATAGAGCGGTGAGAGAAACTGTCCCACAAGTCCAAACATTTAAAAATATATATAATCAAAATCCAATTATGAAGTTACATGAAAAACATATTGCATAAATGTTAGAAAAACAAAAGGTGGGATATATTTCAAAAAGATTTAAAATAAAAATTAGTGTTAAACAGAGATATACATGCATTATTTCCAGTCATGTTTTCAATTTTTATGAAAGTGGTTTTACAGCTACAGATGGCTTAATCGGTTAACAATAATTTTATTTCTTTGAATTCTGGATTTATACTATGCTGACAATTGTGCAATCTTGTCAATTTAAAATTCATCTACAGATATGTAATGTAAATATAAAGTCGTTGTTAATCAACCAGAGATGAAAAAAATATTTTGGTAACTTTTAAGTCCATAAATGAACTTAGATGTTAAACTACATTATAAATTTCAACGTGAAAATTTTTGCAAGTTTAACGATAAGTCAGTATATTACAACAAAACAATTATTGTGACCACATTAGGTATTTACAGAATAGTTCTTTTTTTATCTAATTTATTGAGGAAAATGAAACTTGTACTTTTTATTGACTAAACATAGACGCATTAGAAAAAAAGTAAGGATACTTCTAAAAATACAATGCTAAGATTATATGATCAATCAATATAATCATGAACTTGCTAGATGTGATAATATAAGAATCCACTATTGGACAATATAATACCTCCTAAAAACATTTCATAGTGAACTTGAGCATAGATTTTGTGAGAGACACATCTTATTTACATTATAAAAATTATATAAAGAACATTATAAAACAGTACAATATTGATTGTATTCATTGGGAAGATATGATTGAGGATAGAATACAGCAGAGAGCTACAATTATGCATGATTATAAAGCCTATAAAAATGATAAGTTAGCTCCTGGAAAAGTTAAAAGATAGCATCACAAAACAATACAAATACATACAAAATGGATAGGTTTCTGTAGTCATTATAAACTCAACTCGTATGTATATTTGTTATCTTTCTATATATTTTTTTTTGTATTGGGGTTTGAATGGTCATACTCATTTGGGAATGGCATCTGATGAATTAACAAATGAAATCATAAATTAGTAATTAACTATTTCATTAATATATATATTAAACAGTTTCAAACACAAAATAATAAAAATAATTAATTATAACTGCTTTGCATTTATTTTTTATATATTTTTTTTTTCATGTGTCATAGCATCAGTGGGAAGCGAACCCGCTAAACCTGGGACAACTGCTTGTAAAACAGCCGTCGCTGACCTCTCGAGGGAAAAGTCCAAAATAATAAAAAATAATCATAATAAAACAATCTTGCTCATATAAAAGAATTTGAGTTGTAGGAATAAGAGGATCCTTTTTATTCCTGCATAAATAATATATCTTGGATTGAAGAGGAAAATATTCATTTATTTAACACTCTCAAAAGGCGCGTGCTCAATTAGCTTGAAAGTCTGATATTTGAATGTAATAAATCATTTTAGTAATATTATTTCAGTTAATGCTTGACTAGCTTATTTAAATAATTAATAACTTCTTTTCCCTTTGTAAAACACTCATGTTAAGCAATTATGATGTAGCTTACCTAATACAAAGAGTAATTCATTACATGTACATATATTATTGATTTTCATATAATATGCAGGGTATAATCAAAACAACAGTACTAAAAAATGGTTGAGTAAAACACTAACTGAATCACAATACTCAATTACAATAGATTCAGCCTATTATTGTGATGATATTTCAAAAAACGTGTTTGTCAGGTAAGATTAGTCAAAGTATGAAAAATTCCACAAAATATTACATTAAAAAGGTGATTGTATATATGACACACACATTCAGAGACTAGAATATGTTGTTTTTGAAAAAAAAACCGATGTGACATGACATATTTGTAATAAAACTTAAAACTAGATGCTATTAACAATTGTATTATAGTTTAAGTAAAAGGTAGATTACCAAATGAAAGCAATTATGTGATTAATCAAAGTACCCATGCATGTCTGCACTTTATTATAATCTTTATTAGGTTATTTAAAATCAGCATGATCATTAATAATAAATGATAGAGAAAAATGAAGCTTAAAAAATGCCTATTCAATAACTTTTTGGCTTCATTCAAGCAAAATAAAAACAAAATTCAAATTCTATTGTATGCTTAAAAGAAATTTTGAAAAAATGGAAGGTAGTAATTAAAGAAGAAAAGAAAGACCAAATCTAGATTGCTAAGTTTTAAAATTGACATAAAAACAGAAACAAAAGATTTTAGCATTAATTAAAAAGCAGTTGTTGAATATTCAAATGAAACTTATAATTACCTCTACATTTATCATATCATCAACATCACAGCAATTTGAAAAAGATTGTCATTCTAAGAAAAAGAATAGGTATACAAATATGTACACATATAAAACATGCTAATCCATTATTATTATTAATCTATATTTTGTGATGTCCTCTTTTAAGTTCAGTAGCAAACATCACAAAATTATACGCTGTTTAATTATAATCTTTTAATCTTAAACCAGATCTTTGCAATGAAAATAATCAAAATTATATTTCTTTAAAGTGTCTTTGAGATAATCTTTATAACATAAATGAGGTTTGTTCCTTTATGAAAAAACATGATAATATTCTATATAAAATACTTTAGAAGGAATCTATTATTGTTCACTCATTTCATGCAACCAATCCAATGAAAATGTAGGGATGTAATATTAGACTATATTATCACATCTAGAAAGTGAAGAATATACTGAGTGAACATGTGACTTTGCCAGCATGCTTTAAAAAAATTATGGAGGATTCTTGAATAAGCTTTTTCAAATGTCTTTATATTGTGTAAAGAATCCATAAATCTCTTCTGTACAATAAAATCAGTAAAGTCACAGTTCACATAGATAGGGCCATCACATGGGTAAAATGCATCTTTGTGCAAATTACATTTCAACACCCCAAGATCCATGAACAAGGACAGCCTGAGCATGGTGTAATGACACAAGATCTCTTATATATCAAGGCCCTGGGTCTGCATGATTTACATCATTATGAAAATCAAAAATAAAACATTTTATCATATACTAAATGAAAAACTTCTACTTTTTTTTTTTGCCAAAACTCTGTAATTTGTAGACTCCCCAATAAATAAGCATATGCAAAGAAATACAATTGCAGAAGAACTGATTATGTGGCGACTCAGGTTTTTCAGTAATGTTGTTTATCCAAATACTTCATAATGTTTTCTGGTCATGCTAATGTGAAATCAGCATAAATCAAAAACGATTCTCTTCATTACCATTTTTATGCATTAAATCAGAATTCATATTAAAAAAAATTAATTAGAAAAATATTATTAACTTTTTAATAGCCTGAAACGCGATATCGCGGTTGTCACCTTTAGATTGCTCTAACTCAGCCAATTTTTTAGTTACATTGAAGAAAAAATACCCGTATTAAAGCTTAGAGCAAGGCCTATAAGATGCTGCCCTCTTTTGAATCATTTTACAAGTAAAAAATCAATACTAGGAGGATTTTAAGTTGAACAAAAGAAGGCCAGTTTTGATTGGTTGGATAATCTATTCCCAATCTATTCCTAATTCTTATTGGCTGATGATTCCGTTAAATATTTTTTCACTGCTAAAATAAAAATATATGTTTTGGAGTGGTTTTTTTACTATGTTTCGTACATATTATAAATAATTTTCATAAAATCTAATATTTCTAATAAAAATATAGTTATTTTACAAAAGTAGTAAGGTTTTATTAAAAAATTGTATACTTTACACGATTATAAATTGAAAAAGAAACCAGCCGTAGCAGCAATTTTTGACATCTTGTCAAGAGGTTAGATTGCTCCAAGCTGTTTATTTGATTTTCAAACAAAGATTAATGATTTAGAATATTTTTCTGGCATTACAATGTATTTATGGTGTATTTGTTTAATAATATGCTGAAAGTATAATTATTTTGAGAAAGATGTTAAGATTTTCCCTAAAAAATTCTTAAAAAATTCGTAACGTGAAATCTGGGAGGGATCTAAATGACATTTATAATGCTTCTAATTCGCTCGTAATGTTTTCTTTGATTTTTCTGCTTTTGAATATTTCTATAAAATACAAATAAAAATATATTTTTGAAATAACTTTCGTTTACTTTCTTAACATTACGAATAATTAATATACTTTTTGAAAACGAAACTAAAATTAATATACATTAAAAGATGAAAATATTTGTATCAAAAAGTTTGTCACTTGACCAATTAAAAGTTTCAGAGTTTTACTTTGCTGGACCAATAACAAAAGTGTTCTATTTAAGTGTTAATGGATTCACGATAAAACATTGAAGCAAATAAAATACATATTTTAGCATTATATGTATTTTATTTTCTCAAATATTTATTCAAAAGCATATTTTTAATTATAAGTAATTATTTATATCTTATAAGTACTGATTTATGCAAATTTAATATATTTATATTTTCAAGATAATTTATTTTTAAGTATCTAAATATTTTTTAATCATGTGAAAAAGATTTCTCCACTCACCCATGAAATAAAATTAGTTAATTAAAACAAAATAAATACTATATAATTTTATTTCACAAAAAAATGCAGTAGAATATTTAAAAATTATACTTATTTACACGTTTACTTTTTTATTTACATATTAACTCTTCTGACTTTGATGGCTGCAATGTGATGAATAAAGATGAGCTTTAACTAGGTCAACTCTGACCTATATATTAATTCATTAAAATAACTTGTTTTTACTTTGTTCCATTCTGAATCTTTTATACATAATTTGTTTCTATTAATAAAGTTAGCTTTTCAAATATTCATTCAATAATAGAATACTTACTTACCTCATAATTTAATTTTTTTATATGCTTGTTATTTTAATATAAAAACCAACTATATAGTCAGGTATCTAGAGATTTTAGGATTTCTATTATATTTACTTAAATCAGAAAATTTTCACATATTACTAATTCAATACATTTTTAGAAGTTAATATACCAAGCCTTGCACATCTTTTGTTTAATGATAGATTATAATAACAAAAGAAAACAGTTGATTTCTTTCACTACAATAGATAAAGAATTTTGTAATACTTTCCCAATAGAATGGGTTACAAGTGATGTATATATAGTTGATAAAATCAATAGAGAGCCATTAAATATCTTTTTCCTTGAATTTGGAATGTTATGTGTTTGGTTAATTTTATGAATCAATTGTGAATTTTAGCCAAATAAATTTCATGACAGTTCAAAATTAATGAAAAGCAGATGAGTAAAATGTATTAAAAAAGAACTAATAGTAGTATTAAAAATAAAATAAAATCTGTGATAAAATATAAAAAATAAGACAGCATCAGAATTGATCTCCTAACCCCATGTGTCAAGTTCTGCCACTCAAATCCTATGTCCACACTGAACATACAAGAGAAAAGTTTAGAAAATATAATTGAATAAATCAAATTATCTACTATATATAATTATGAAATAATGTTTTAACTATTTCATAAAAGTTAGCATGGCTGCTGCTAGCTTTTAAAATTATATATTTTTTGCCTTCATTTTAAAATTGCAGGAAAACTAAGTGGACTATGCATGTGACTATACATACCATCATTCTCTGTGTTTTTTCTCTCTTTTGATATGTATGCACAATATTTTTCTCTGATAAAAATATTTTTATTAATTTTTTTATAAGTAATATCAATTATCTTTTTTTGCTCAATTTACAAGATTATACAGAGAAAATATTGCATAAAAAAGGACCACAAAAATGTATTCAGAAATGGATTCAACAAGTTCCAATGAGTTCACAATTTCTAGGCTTTTAAATTTTGAAGATAGTGTTACATCCAGAAATTTAGAAAAATCTTTTAGTTTGGCATCAGAAAAAGAAACCTCATTACCAACCAAAAGATAAATAAAAAACAAAAATTTACTTGAAATAGTTAGCAGTATGTCAGGCCTTTCATTCAGTAACAATAATATGCCACTGAATGTATTGGTACAACAGATAAATGTAGCAAATTTTATTAAAATTCCAGGTAAAAGTTCTCTATTACAGGTGAATATTCTATTTTGGAGTTATTTCATTTATTATTTGATAAGAACATGTGTAAAAATTATTATAAAAAAAAGTAAACAAATAAATATGCAACTATAGAAAAACTTATGTGTAATTGGAAAAATGTAATGGATGAAGAATTATCTGTCTTTTGGGAGATGGCATTGGGGATTTCATGTAAGACTCATATCTAATTAAAGAATATTTGGAATTCTGATCCAAGTTCGAGGCAACCTTAATTTGAAAATATAATGCCATACAAAAGATTTAGTAATATCCTAACATGTTTACATCTTAATGACAACAAAACAAAGCTAAATAAGGAAAGTGGAAATTTTGACTGTGACAATAAAATTATACCAATTATAGAGCAGTACAATGTTATTTCAAGACTGCATACCAGATGCACAGGGAGATTGCAGTTGATGAGGCAATCACAAAATTTACAGGGCATACATAATACCATAAAACAGTATGATTCTTCAAAACCAATAAAGAGAGATTTCAAGTGGTAGATGTGGGCTGATAGCCACAATGTTTATGTTTATCATATAGAAATGTATATAGACAAAGAATTAAATCCCGATTGTTGCCTGTGCATTGGTACTTATGCTGTGGAGTCAGTAGTTTTGCCACATCTTGCATCACATTATTTTCAAGTCTATAGCTAGAAAATGAGGTATATGCAAATAAATTAAATCTATGGGACAATAAATGTAACAAGATAGTATCACAGACATGCTCAAAAATATACAAAAAGGAGAGGAGATTCATTTTATCATTGATAAAGACAGTGGCCTTCAATTTCTAGTTTTGGATAGACAAGAAATTGCAAATGCATATATACCTTCTGGAAATGATTTATTTTGTATCTTTTATTAGGAATAATCTTTTTACTTATAAGATGCCTTGAGATTTTTTCAACTTGTGGGGTCCAAAAAAATATGACAAATTTTTATGTTTTTTTTTTTTTTTTGTAAGTTCTGAAGCTATGGATTATGTCAGATAAAAATATTATATATGGTTTGAATGAGAATTTTGTGAGGAATACAAAGAAATTATCAATGAAGATGTAATTTTAAACTTAGTTAATGATAAGTTTTAAACAAAGAGTAAAGTAATAATTTTTCAAATATTGAATTTTTTTCCCCTTACCTTTTTGATGGTAATCAATACTTTTCTTAGCCTAATTTTTTCCTTAGTTTTTCTATTTTCGGTCAATATATAGCACTTTGCTCTAACATTAATAAAAGTGAAGTTATTGTGAAAATTAAATCTTAAATCATTTTTCAAATAGTTCAAGTAAGTTTGTTTTTAAATAAATGTTAAAAGTAATGTACCGTTTCATTGTTTATATAAATTACGTCGTTTAAATAAATATAATTTGAAGTTTAAATTTTTTCATTTACATATAAATTTTGTTAATTATTGCAGTGAAATGCTACACGTCAGTTTGGTATAGTGCAATACAGACAACATAATATTTAGTATTAATTGTCACAAGTTTGAGTAAAAAAAAAGTAACCCTCTTATAAAAAAATATTCGCAACCAGAACCTGTTTTTTAACAATGGAGTGATTAAGAAATCTAAACATTCCCATTTACATATAAATTGTATTACTTATAATTATAAATTTATTAAACGCACATTGATTACGTAAAAAGAAGGGTTCCCTTCTTTTCTTCTATAGCGTAAGCTTGTGGTTAAAACACCTGTAGAGGTCCCTACTATCGCATTTTGTACGTATATTGTCGAGGTTATAGCCTCAGTGAATATTACTTATCGTAGTAAAATGGCGTTGTTCTGTTCGTTGTAGAATTTAAGTAAAAAATAATTATTCTCTTATATTTAAATAAAAAATATTTACAAGCAAAACATGTTTTTAACAATGGAGCAATTTATACATCTAAGCATTTTCATTTATATATAAATTTTATAAATTATCCTTGCAATATGGAACCCCCATAAATAAAGCCTCTTTGTAATTCCTGGCCCTGTACATAAAACTAATTTAGTTATAATAGTTATATCACAGAGATAAAATATTTTAACTTGTTAAAAGCCACAGCAGCCTATTAAAACGTATTGCACTTTAACATTTAAGTCTAACTTTCTTCTTAAAAAGCTACCAAGATATTTAAATCGACTCACATTCTCAAGTTGATAACTATTCAAGCTGAAAGTTGTTAAATTTTTTTCGTCTATCACTGGCTGATAAGGAATTAGAGTTTTTTAAACAGTAATTATTAAATCAAAGAGGTTATATGTACTTGTAGTATGTAAGTTTATTACTTGCTGATAATACGTACTCTATTATCAAATTAACATATGTATGAAATGCACACACACACACACAAATAATACAGGCAAAAATTTTTACTCTTTTCTTTATAGATCTGTTACACAGTTTAATCTTTATATATATTAGTTATGTGATTGCTACTGCAATCAAAAAGTAGTTATCTTTATTTAAAGGACTCATGACCTTTTCCATAATTATTTTATTTTACACATACATATATATAATAAAAATGGTACTGTGGAATAATCCCGGATACTAAGGTTGGCAGCCTTGGGGTTTTTTTTTTTTATACATCCTGTAACCCTAATGAATATGTTTTGCTTGTTAATATTAAAAAAAAATGCAATGAATTGATTTTAAATTCCTGTTAACTTTATAAATAACAATAAATGTATTAAAAATTTCATTCACATAAACAACAAAAAAATATGAAAATAAATTTTAAATAAAATAAATTTAATAATTCAAGCTATGGGGATTTATTGAGATTTTTTTTTAAAAAAACACCTGTATGAGTATTTTCATGAAGTTATATCTGAGATTTAACTTATAATATTCAATGCCTTCCACTTATCAGAATAAATCATAGATATATCGGTCACATTTTCTTTAGTAGCATCCATAAGAATAGCAGCAGTTCTCCCTGGAACAGTTATTATAAAGCACTCACCAGTCTTTTTGCACAAGCCATCCAATAACCACCGCTGTGGAAATATTCTCTCTGTTGTGTGTTTTTTTGCTTGCTTAAAAAACTTTCACATTTATACATCATACAATATATAAAAAAATATATATAATTAATTACAGGCTGTGAATAAAATTTATAATACATTTGTTGTTATTTTTTAAAGTTAACAGAAATTTATAAGTGATTTATTGATATTTTTTAATATTAACAAGTAATACATATTTATTATAGTTGGAAATGTATAAAAAAACATAGCTGCCAACAATGGTGTCTAGGATTATCCCAATGTACCATAAAAAGTATCAGTACTGATTTAGAGTGTTCTTACCATCATTGTGAATTCTAAGGACCATGCAAAACCACTACTAAACATATCCAAGCAATAAATGACATCGGATAAACATGGGATCATTTGGATGTGTCAACGTATTGGGCAGTCCTTAGAATTCAAAATGGCAGTGAGTGCATTCTAAATACTAAACACATAACTTTTAAAATATGGATATTATTAAATAATGATGGAACAAAGCACTGAAATGTGGGAAGAGAAAGGATGACTTCAACGATATGCAGTATCATCAAAAGATGCTAAAGTCTGATCAAACCAAACTGATAACTTTCAAATATTAAAAGATTATAACTTCTAAAATATGAATTATATTACAATATATGCCATAAGCACATGTTGAAATAACATAAAATTGATCATACCAAGCTCAATTTAGAAAAAGTAAAAGCTTTTACAATCTAAGATACAAATTATATTATATTTCCATAACCATATGAAGTAAAGCATATTAATTTTACTAGATTATAATTTCTAAAATATGAATTTAAAATACTTAAACGGAAAGTGTAAAGGAAAAAATAATGAACACATATATTAATTAAAAAACTACATGTTCAATAAATGTAAAATTGATCCAACCAAGCTTATAATTTTGAAATAATAAAAGCTTCTAAAATAAATTTTATTATAATATAGTCCTATTACCACATGTTGAAATAATGTAAAAGTTGAATAAACATAGCTTATAATTTTGAAATAGTAAAAGTGTCTAAAACACAAATTTGATTAAAATATAGGTCTATATCCACATGTTGAAATAACATAAATGTTGAATAAATATAGAAACAATTGCCAAAGCATGTTAATTCTACAATTAATAATAAATCGCATTTTATCTTAACATTAGTCGAAAAAATAATTGCCTTAATTAAAGAATATTAATTTTACAATTAGTAAAAAATTAATAAATCACATTTTTTCTTACCAAAGTGTACTTAATTTCTCACATGTCGTTATTAGTTGGCGAATGGATAAAAAAAATCTAAATTAGAAAAATTTATTCATTAGATAAAAGAGGCATATTTCATAAATAATAACACCCAATCAATTAATAGAAAAGACACCTGTTTCACCATTTCAGAAAGATGGACAAACTAATTCAAACAATATTTTAAATAAAATACTGAAACATCTAACTAATTAACAAAAATTTGAATACTCCCCCTCATCACTATCAACCACACACAGCTATGAGTATGAAGCCATGAAGCTTTGAAAGTGCTAAGCTTTAAATAAATTATTAATAAATATAACTTCTTTAATGAGCATTAAAAGTGCATAATTATTGATGCTAACTACTGATGATGGAAACCTTTTCACTGTCAGTAGGTAGTGTTATCATCTTTGAAAAATTTAATGAATAAATCTCTCTCATTTAGATTTTTTTAATCCATCCACCAGCAAATAACCATGTCAGAAATTAAACTTGCTTTGGGTAAAAAAAAAAAATCTGATTATTATGTTAATTGCAAAAATTCGTATTCTTTACTTTAGACAATTATTCTTTTGACTAATATTAAGATAAAATGTGATTTATTATTAATTGTAGAATTAATATGCTTCAGCAGTTGTTTCTAAGTTTATTCAATATTTACATCATTTCACCATATGTTTATAGGCCTATGTTTTAATAAAATTTGTATTTTAGAAGCTTTTAATATTTTGAAATTATAATCTTGGGTTAGATCAATATTACATTTATTGAACATGTGATTTTAAATTAATATATATGTCTACTATTTTTTCTCTTTATTTTTACTGTTTAAGCATTTTAAATTCATATTTTAAAAAATAAAAACTTTAAGTATTTTGAAATTTATTCGCTACTCTCATTTTTTTATATTTTAGTAATGGAATTTAATCGAGAATAATTGTACAAAATTTGCATTTTAATTTTTTAATTATTGATGCTAATTGTGATTTTGTAATGAATGGACATATTGTTATCATGTGTGATGTCATTTATTGTTTGGATGTGTCAGCGGTGGTTTTGGATGGTCTTTAGGTTTCAAAATAGCCATGAGTGCACTCTAAATGAGTACCAAATTATATGTCATAATTTAAGATGGTTTAAAAAATATATTGTTTGTATGTGAGAATAAGTAAATATTTTAAACAGGAGGAAATAAAAAAAATGCATATTAGTAATTTAAACTCTTTTAACTAAACGTATTATAACTTAAACATTGAACACATAATTTTTAAACACTTATTTTGCTGGATATAATAAGAGTGATTTCAGTTTAAAACTAAAAAGAATGACAACTGATGAACATGTTAAAGTCTGCACTATATTATAATCTTATTACTTTGTTCTTGCAATCAGCATCTTTACACTCATCTGATCAAATTTGATTAGTGAATAATAACTAAAAAGCTATCACCTAAATAAAATTCTAGTTTAATCTAGTCCAGATTCAAACTCCGTCATAGTTAAGTGATTGTGCTAACTAACTATGATGCTATGAAATGCTTCCTTTTAAATAAGCTATTTTCATATATTATCAAAACAATATAATCTGATTAAAGCAAAACAAATTTTAGTATCATTAAGACATTTTAACTATAACTATGAAAACTAGCTTGATTAAATATTTTAAAATATTTCAGTATGATAGTTCATTCTTATCCATTGCTATTTGGCTCCAAGACATAGATTCTTGAAACAAGAGATAATAAAAAATATTACACAATGTATGTGCTTAACATATAAATATATAATTGATACAATTTAATTGAAAAAATATAAATATTAAGACATCAGCAAAAAAACCAAAAATAATTACTATTAAAAAGACAGTAGAATAGTAATTTCAGAGAGAAAAATGCCAGAGCTCAATAGTTCTCTGTAAAGTATTTCATAAACCCTTTCTTTTTATTTCAATCAACCCTCATTATATAATTTTTTATATTTTTACTACTAATGATAATAACATAAATAAAATATTTTATAGCTTCTTGTGGATGGCAAAATTACCACAATCATTGCTTTTAGAGCATTGTTATCATTTAAAGAAAATTTTCATTCAAAAGTCCATATCAGTGATACAACAGAAAACAGTGATTACCCTTTAATAGAGACCATGTAAATAAATACTGCAGTGAATACATGAGATAGCTGATTTATAGTAATTCATGATGTTTCTCATATTGTGATAGGCATTCACAAATTCAAATTTAAAAATTTCATTTTTTTAAAATTTAATGTATTTATTCAAGTACTGAACTAATAAAACAGTGAATAGTCAATCAGTGGAAAAGAGGGGGAGAGGCTGCTGTATGTAAATATAATGAAAAGTGCTAAAAACTATTGTATTTAATGATTATAATTTTAAATATATTTCATACTTAATTAAGCATGATGCATTTAATTTCTTTACCTTTCTACATAATATGAACAATGACGCACTCATGATAGTATACTGCTAAATGTTGCAAGCATATATATAGGTGTGTCTGTGTCAAACATACATAAGCATGTTTGCTGATATATCCTATGGATTCATCAATTTTCTTGGAGGGATTCGTAATCACAAATAGATAAAAAATAAATAAACATTATAAAAAAAATAAAGATATTAATTATGGTAATTACATGTATAATTAAGAGCCAAAAAAAATGTCGTTAAACACAAATTTTCACTCACATACATGTACACAAATACTACATTAAATATATATTTACATTGCTGCGCCATAAAACAACATATTCTGGAGCTCAAAGTCCGTGAAAAATGGCTTCAACTCTGACACATCTGGTGAGCAAAACTAATATCATTTTGAACAATAAACTATTTGACTGTTTATATATTTATTTTACATCATCTATTTAATTCTTTTACATCAAAACGATTCTTATTTTTTGCTAAACATTTCACACCACAAATTGTGTTATTTTTTAGTTGTAAGTAAAAATATGTCAGCATTAAATCATAAAGCCATATAATTTTTTAATATTTTTATTTATTTACTTTTCACATTTACAAACTGAATTATAAACTTCCCCCTATATCTTTTATAAGACATCATTTATTAAAGTAAAAAAAATTAAGTCAACATTCTGGAATTAAAAATAATAATAACAACAATGTTGAAAACATATAATAAATAATTTATCAATAGAATTAATATTTTTTGATAAGCTTATGTGTTTAATGTGTACAAATAATGTATTAATAAATTTAGAATTCATTCGGTAGTTCAACTTTCCTTACATGCTATTCTATTAATATTTTCTGAAAAATAAATAAATAACCACAGGAATTCAGAGTTAAAACATTAATTGCAAACAAAGCCCACAATAAGCCCACATACTATCTCAGTTCATCACTCTTAATTCAAAAATATAATTATTAAATGCACAGTTATTATTATAACCAAGCATACACAAGAATATATTTTTCTGTATATGGAGATATATATATATTCATCCCATTATGCATTATACCGGTCAAAATCGTGTGTTTATTCAACAAGACCTAGAATCCAAGCAAATGTATATCCATTTAGTATGTGCAAGATACATAAGTCAGGAACAATACCAAATATCAATCTATTTACCTGTGTTCCAGGATCTATGACTATATGAACTATGCTTTTGATGATACAAAGAAGCTTTTCATTACTCCAGGCCCAGCAATGAGGAACAGGGAGAGCAAGAGACTTGAAACAATATATATATTTAATGGGGTAATTAATAACTTCTATAAACTATAACCATTCAAGAACGGTACACACTGTTGTTTGGCATTGATTAACGATCCAAGCCATAATAATATTCAAGGCAGGGTTTGAATTTAAACAACTGATTCAAATAGAGAATTATATATCTCATAAAATAGTAAATAATAGAGATTCAAGTAATAAATGATAAACGTAAAAATACAGATAAATGATCTAGAGTAAATTTATTAAGTGATTATATATATATATATATATTAATAAAACAACATAAGCTTTGGATATCTACACAATTGAGGTTACATATCTGATAATAATTTAATTTGCAATTATGCACTTCTGAATTAAGTAAATAGGTCATTCGAGACCATACACAATTAGATAAATGTTTGTTTTAACATAAAAAAAATTTAGTAAGTGCAATTGCTATACAATTTAACATATATAAATAAGATTGTAGGTGTGGTTAAACATATGGTGTTTAGTGCGATGAATATATATATATAAAGCGGATTGGTTTGGTTAATATGCCAAGGTCATTGAAGAACTTAATTAAATCATTGATAAGACATAGTGGCTTACCCTCATCTAAAAGATTACAAATGTACAATTGGTTTATTATACTATGATACATATAAGTAATATTTTATAAAACAAATTTCTGATCGCATACATGGATACATGCTACTAAATCATGAAGACTGACCTGATGAGCATGAGTAAGATGGTTCAGTCTAACATAAACTGCAATTATATAATTTAACTAAAGTAATTAAATAGAAAGGGTGGCAAATGGCATGCAATTATGGCTGACAGAGAGCATTACAGGTCTATAAAGAAATGGATAATAATGAAGGCAGTATTGATTATAGTTTCCCATCGCTTGTAAGAATGAGATCATTTAAGATACTCTGGGTAGCTTTGTTATGTTTACATAAAAGAAAAGATATGCTGACCCAACAACCAAAACATATCTGTGAAGAATAGTAGCACTGGATAGCATGTTGAGATGGTTCATCCATTTGTTCCCATACACTCACTGATTTATTAGAAGTGTCTGAAGTCAAATCCCTAATAGGAAAAGCATCTACTTTGTGAGGGATAATGAGGAGTAGGATTGGTTCATTCCAAAGATCCCGAAGTATATGACAAAGCAAGCAAATTAATAAATAAATGATGGCAACTATACACTTATAACACCTAAGCATAGATAAATTGGTAACACTTATTAGAAGGGCCTGAATAAATCTATAGGAGGATATTTAGAGAGATAATAAGGAGTGGAATTTTTTAAAATTAATTTTAAAAATAATAAAAAAATTTTATTTTTTTCGGTCACTAACGACCATAATACATTAATTAATACCTGATTAAAACAATCTGCTCTCCAAAGTAATGGAATGCTCAATACCCCCTCCACAGAAATTAACTAATAATGATCAAAATTATATGGGCAAGATTCTAAAACTAAGATGGACTAAATGGCTTCTCTCACATGCCACTAAGTGTCTTTATACATGTTATAACATAATATGATTTCAATTAAATATTAAACTCACTTCTGGTGAGATTTAATTAATCGTGGACAGGTAAGACAACTTAATAATGAGATGAGGGTTAAGAAGTAAAATTATTTGAAACAATCAAACAAACAATTGGTATAAAACTAAGCAAGGTGATCAATTAATTTTAAAGAAATTGATGTTTCCCTTGTGTAATAGGAAAAAATTATGAGGAATCAGATTTAAATTTTACTTGCTGAGTTTGATACAAACTTGGCAAATTAACATAAATAAAAACAACAAATTAAAGAAACAAAATTCAATCTAAATTGCCACACCAAATTTAAGAAGAAATTATATAGCATGAGAGTAAGTTATAAGACATTTAACACACACACACACACACAACACACACACACACGCACACACACACATATATATATATATATATAACAGTTTTGAGAATTAAATAACAAACATAAAAGGCTTACAGTATAATTTGATAAGAGAAGCAAACTAAATAATTAGCAATTCATCAATGTGGTGGCAACTTTAGGTATTTTACCTTGGGATTGAAGTGCGCACAAATAGACTTGAGTTGGAAATAGGCATTGGTAAAGAATGGCAGATCTTCGTTCAGAAGAGCATTTCTTGGAACAGTTCACTTTTTAGATTATTCAGGCTCCAGCATCACAGGTGAGATGAATCCCCAGAGGATCTGAGGGGAACAATAACGACCTTATCTCGACATGATTTATATTACAATGTAAACTAGTATGAAATATCTTAATTCAGAGACTCCAAATAGAACAAATTCTGATCTATTTGTAGCCGAAGAATTGCTATATACACAAGGCAGATATTTAAAGAATGTTGCCTTTGAAGGCAAGATATTTTTTTAATTTGACATATATCTGGTAACAGATATAATCTTTTGTTTCCATATATTTGCCTGTTCAGATTTAAATCTGATAAAATTCCTGCTGGCCATTGTTTCAAACTCTTGTTGAGATTCGAAGTTGATCTACACTGTTTTAACTCATATCAATTTATTCTATATAAAATTATTAGTAATAAAATTATAAAATAGTATACATTTTTATCAAATACTATAAATTAAATCATAGATTAACCAGCCTTACTATAAGTGACTAGATGTTAAATTATTTAATATTAAATGATAAAATGTTGGATAAATATTGTGCTTAATTATTACTAAGTGGCTATAAAATATTACAAAATATTATAATTTAGACAAATTATAAATTAGACACATTGTTAATGAACTTATCAAAATATACAAAATATTATAAAATTCTCCAAGTATTACAAATTATACAAATATTGATTCTCATACACAATGCGAGCTGAATGGAGAGACGAAAACTAAATGTTCTTAATAATTTATCAAAATAAGCATTTATTTCATTTGTCATTCATTTAACTTTTGGTAGAGGTCCATTTAGAGTCTTATACCCATAGCTGCTGCTGAATC
>JAQFVV010014850.1:0-25661 GCA_028023455.1 Epiperipatus broadwayi | reverse complement strand
GTGTTTTGACTGTTACAACACATCGCAGGTATATAATTTTTTTAATTAACCTTTAATGCTTTAATCCTTAATTACAATCCTTAATTATTATAGCTATATCATTATTATTTACTTTCATAAACTTTCTTTATACCTCATTATAAAACAATTTTCACTCATCATTGCTATCTAATGTAGTTTTTAATAGTCACACATCTTCTCTCTTCTCAGTCAACCTATCAACAAATATATAAATCTTGCTTTTTCTAATATTTTCTTAATATCAATTTAACCCATAAATTAAAATAATCCTCTGGTTATAAACACATTAACAATAAATTTTTAGATTGCTTACTAATCAAACATAAGCAATTCCTTATAAATATGGGTTCAAACCTAGTCTTTACTGAAATCTTTTTTTATTAAGGAAAAAAAATACATACATTATGAGGAAAATTTGGATGGAACCTTCTCTTTCATAGCTAACTTAAAAAAATGGAGCCTTGGACAAATCCAAGGGCTACAACATATATATATATATATATATATATATATATATATATATATATATATATATATTGTAGCAGTTAAAATTTGTTTATCTCACAAACACACTGCAGAATTTAAACCCTAGACATGGAACTCAACACTAGGATAAATAGCCTCTCAGAAATCCCAACTTCAAATCCCAACTCTAAGATCCACAACACCCTCTACATGATAATGTATCTGATTCTACTAATAGTATATCTTCATGCCGGTGCTGGTGGTCAGGGAGACCCAAAAGACTCTAAATTTAAAATAGCCCTAGGTTCATTTAACAATGAATTATAGATGTGCCCAAGATAAGCCTAACATGGTATGTAACTTAGATTGCACCATGAATAAATAAACAAAGCAACTATTTAATTATTACGCTATTTATTTAGGCATATAAAGTTTGACTATGCCCTCCTGATTTGATAGCAAAATAAAGATATACATAAATATTTGTATTTCTACTTGAGTTATTTTATATTATAATTTGTCTATAATATTACAAAGTAAGTATGTGTGACCTACATAAAGTAATAAAGCAATTTGAAACTAATTAAATGTGAACAGGGAACCTTAAGTTAATAAAAGAAGCTTGCATGAATGTTGATCCTAATTATAAAATAAAGCTATACTGAGCCTTACTGGGATTCATTTAATTAGTGTTCTTAAGAAATTCTTATGGGAATATGCATGTCGTGTTGCTAGTGAGAAAGTGTGAAGGATGGAGTACAATGATGGAATTGTGGCTTCACTAGAAAATAAAAAAGTAAAACTAAATTTGACATTTGAATAGGTATTTTGCCTATTCATCTGGGACATCTCTAGTCCTAACACAGCTCAAGTCTGGCCTGCACCCAGGAGCTTTGTAACTAAGGGGACGTACATGAATAAATTCCCCAGTGAGACTTTTATGTCACACTCTAATGGGAACCATGGAGTAAATCTGCGACATGGACTCAGCTGTCTGATAACTTAAGAAAAGTATAGCGAATTTAATACTCCAGCACATTCACCAGCAACACACAAGTTAATTTTAATATATATATATATATATATATATATATATTATACTGTATTTTGATATATATATATATATATATATATATATCAAAATACAGTACAATTTATATAAATTATATTCTTTTAGAAGTACTTTCGACTATACACTTTGTAGTCTTTATCAACTATATAACGTTGAATAATCAAAACGAGACAACCCATATCTCCAAAACTCTTTACAGCAGTGCTGCAAGAAGTATTTTGTGGATTAAAATGGGAAACTAAAGGAGTGAAAGTAAATGGAGAGTATTTAAGTCATTTAGATTTCGCAGATGATGTAGTTGTTTTTGCAAATAATGCTTCAGAGCTGCAGGAAATGTTACAGGAGTTAATAGATGAAAGTAGAAAAGTAGGACTAAAGATGAATGTTAAAAAGACTAAAGTAATGTTTAATCGATTTGCTCAAAATATGAAAATAAAGATTTATTATGAAGAATTAGAAGAAGTTAACAGTTACAAATACCTTGGTCAGATTATTAATACAGATGGAAACATAATGGAAGAAATTAATCATAGAATTAAACTTGGTTGGAGTGCTTTTGGTAGAAATAACTTGATACTAAAAGGAAATATGCCTATGTGTTTGAAAAGGATGGTTTTTAACAAATGTGTTTTACCAGTTCTTACTTATGGATCTGAGACTTGGACACTTAATAGAAGAGCAATACAGAGACTTCAGACCACTCAAAGAAGTATGGAGAGATGTATGTTGGGAGTAACAAGAAGAGATCGAAAATGCAATGTATGGGTAAGACAACAAACAGGTGTTATTGACCTCATTGAAAAAATTCAAAACTGAAGTGCAATTGGGCTGGACATATTGCTAGAAGAGATGATAATAGATAGACAGTTGAAATCTTAAACTGCATTCCAAAAGGTTGTAAATGACAACCTGTGAATGGGATGGATGAATTAAGAAAATCTGCAAAATGATGAGGAGAGGAGAAGCTAAAGATGAGGGAAGATGGTTTGAACTTAGAGAGACCTTCATCCTGCCGTGGATTGATAATGGTTGATAATGATGATATATATAAAACAAAATAAAATGTCCGATAATATTAATAACAACCCAAAAAAAACTTAGTATATTTAAAACAATTTTTTTATGTTTTATAAATTTTTAATAAAAAAAAAATAAAAAAAATTTTGATATTTTAAATAAAAAAATAAATAATAAAAAAAAATAAAAATAGAAATGTTATTTTTTTAATAAAAATAAAAAAAAAAAAAAAAAAAAAAATCAAAAAAAAAATAAATTAATTAATTTATGAATAAATAAATAAATTTTTTTTTTTGTATAGGAATTAGTTGATTTTATTTTTTAAATTTGAGTTCATAAAGCTTATCAATATAATCGAAAATATCTCTCTATCATTTTTATTTATATTAAAAGTCATTTACCATCGTTTGGAATATACTTAAGTTTATACACACTACTGTATCAGCCTTCATTTTGGTATGTATTCTTTAACCATATGAATAGGGAAATCTGAAAAATGATAAATAATATCCAAGATGGGTTTCAAGCAAAATCGTTACAATTTATTTGGCTCAGGTCACAATCTGATACACACAACTTCATTAGTTTCTCAGTACATATAAATATCAAAATATTACAATTTGATCTAAATGAAATCCTATGATATATATATTAGATAACTAAAAAAATAATACAAATATTAATATATATATATATATATATATATATATATTATATATTTACTTCTAAATATATCCTATGATATATATATAAGATAGAACATTTGGAATTTTAATACCAAATTGTAGAGACCCTTTTATTCCTCTTAAAGGTCTTAAAGGATCCAAGTAAGGCCAACTCCTAATGCCCATTCCATACATTCTTATCATTGTAGCTGTTATTACTGTGTGATTATTCATATAGTATACGAACATGCTCACCAACATGCATTAGTCAGTGTGGTAAGTTTATTGGCCTTTTACCTTTGAGTTTCAGATCAAGAAACATTATGATTTTTCTTTTCTGTTGCATGATAGGGCAGAATGAATGTTTGTGTAAATGATAAATATTTTTCCAATAGATATACAACATTATGACAGACAAAAATAAATCATGGTCCTTATTCCCAGGAGGCTGTAAAGACAACAACCAAGGCAGTGGTTTGTGGACAAAGGAGGATGGTGCTAAGAATCCGCTGATTGTGTATCAAGGCTGTCATTTTATGAATAAGCTACTCATAACAGCAGATCATTTTCAAGTAAAAGAAAGAGTGCAAGAATTAGAAGAACAACTATCTTATATTAAGTGAGACATTATTGGACTTTGTGAAGTTAGAAGAAAAGGTGAAAATATAATTGATTTAAAAATGGACCTGTACTCTATTATCAAGGCATAAATGAAAGAACAACAATGTGGAGATCGATGGTGTACTGGACAGTGGCAAGATTATTTATACAATATAATAGCAGATACCAAATGTAGATAATTCAGGTTATTTCCACAATGAGTTCTCATAGTGACAAAGTAGAAGAAGATTTTTATATGGATATAAAAAGAGTTTTGATCAGAGTAAACAATATTTTAAAATGTTATGGGAGACTTTCATGGTAGAATTGGTAAACAAATGAAAGATGAAAGTGCTGTAGGTAATTTTAGTTATGATAATAGAAATGAGGGTGGACACAAACCTGTGGAGTTTGCAGGAAAAAAAATATTATAAATTCTTTTTTGAGAAAAATGTTAAAAGGAAATGTACATGAAGCATCCAAATAAACGTACAGCAGAATTGGATTGGATTTTGAATAACGAAAAAGTACATATTTCAAGATTGTAATGTTCTTAATAAAATTAACACAGGAAGTGGTCATCAATTCGTAAGATGTAAGATATGTGTTAATGTAAAACTAGACAGACAAAAATTATTAAGAGAAACAATATTTACAGTTGATATTCGCAATCTTCAGAAACATTCTAAGGAATTTAAATTAAAACTTACAAATCGGTTTCAAGTATTAGTAGATTCACATTTGAATGAAATTAATATAAAAATAACTGATAGAGTGTTGAGAACTGCAACAAAAATAGCTGATAGAAAAAAGCAGCAATTGAAGAAATAATCTATACTGAGACTAGAGAATTTATGAAGAAAAGAAAGAATATGAGGATATAGAAAAAAGATGCATTAAAAGGATTGAATATCTCGAATTTTGTAAAATAGTGGGAAAACGGTTGAAAGTCATATAAGAAAGTATGCCTGTGATCTAGCAAGGAAAGCTGTAGAAGATAATAAGTCTCAAGAGTGTAAAAGAACATTATCGTATTGATAGAAAATTTATATCTGCAATAAAAAAAAAGATGAAATTATTAATAAAATAGAAATGGCATCATGAAAAGGTTAGAAGACATTTATCAAGAATTATATATTAATAAAGAACAAATATCTCTTATATCTATTTCATCTTTTGAGTTGCCCAGAATTTTAAATAAAGAATTGAGCCATGCAATTAAATGTATGAAGAAATGAAAAGATCCATGTAATGATGGAATTATAATTGATATATTAAAAGAAGCAGGTGAAAAATAAATAAAAAATTAGCAAAGTTATATACCAAATGTCTAAATGAAAAAAAAATCTATACCATATAACTGGTAGAATGCAGTAATAATATTATTATTTAAAAGAGATGATAAAGAAGATATTAGAATTTACAGACCTATAAGCCTTTTATCAGTTTTATACAAAATTTTTAACAAGTTAATTACAATTCCTCTACAGAGAACATTGGAATTCCACCAACCAAGAGAACAAGCTGGATTTGAAAGTGGTTTTAGCACAGTAGATTGTATTCAGGTATTGAGAAAAGTTATAGAAAGGACAAATGAATATGAGTTGCCATTATATGTTGGATTTGCATATCATGAAAAGCATTTGATTCTATAACCATTTCTTCAGTCATTAACGCATTGGATCATCAAAATATTGATCCAGGATATTGTCATATTTTAAATAATATTTATAAAAATGCAATAGCAACAATTATATTACATAATGACACTGGAAAAGACAGCATTGAGAAGAGTGTAAGACAGAGTGAATCCATATCTCCAAAACGTTTTACAGCAGTAATGCATAAAGTATTTTGTGAATTAAATATGAAGCTACAGTAGTGAGAGTAAATAGAGATTATTTAAGTTATTTAGATTTTGCAGGTGATGTTGTTGTTTTTGCAAATAATACTTTAGAGTTGCAGGAGTTATCAAATGAAAGTAGGACTAAAGATAAATGTTAAAAAGACTAAAGTAATGTTTAATGGATTTTCTCAAAATATGAAAATAAAGATTGATTATGATGAGTTAGACGATGTTAAGAGTTAAAAATACCTTGGTCAGATTATTAATACAGATGGAACCATAATGGATAAAATTAATCATAGAATTAAACTTGGTTGGAGTGATTTTGGTAGAAATAACTTGATACTAAAAGAAAATATGTCTATGTGTTTGAAAAAGAAGTTTTTAATAAATATGCTTTACCAGTTGTTACTTATGGATCTGAAACTTTGACACTTAATAGAAGAGCAATACAGAGACTTCAGACCACTCAAAAAAGTATGGATAGATGCATGTTGGGAATAACAAGGAGATAGAAAATGCAATATATGGCTAAGTGAGCAAACTGATGTTACTGACCTCATTGAAAAAAATAAAAATTTGAAGTGGAGATGTGCTAGACATATTGCTAGAAGAAATGATAATAGATGGGCAATTGAAATCTTTAACTGGATTCCAAGAGATTGTAAAAGACCCCAAAACATACTGCATGTGAGGTGAATGGATTGGAGAGAGTTTCATGCTGCAGTGAGCTTCATGCTGCAGTGGATTGATATATATATATTAATGAATCGCCAGTCATTAAATGTTAAAAATAACAGAATTGTGGGAAATCCGAATTGAATTATGGGTATTGTTAAAGGTTGTCTCGTTGCGATATTTAATGTTATATAGTTGATAAAGACTACAAAATGTATAGTCGAAAATACTTCTAAAAATAATATAATTTATGTAAATTATACTGTATTTTGAAATATATATATATATATATTGATTTGTATATTACATATATTGTGGAACGAATACAGATATCAAACTTTATATATATATTGTGCCCTTTTGTATGGGTCTCCATAAATTGTTGTATCCATTTATTTAAAAAATTTTAAATTTAAGATATATTTAGCTATATGATATTAATTTTGTTTATGATAATCTTTTAAAAAAATGTAATTAAAGTAATTCATGAGTATTTGATATGTAAAAATTGTGCTGATGTTGAGAGAGACATTTCAATAGGAATGGTAATAGTATATGGTTGGGAAAACTGGCCATAATCCATACTGCATTAATAAATTTAATAAATAAATGTTTAAAGTTAAAGTTTTAAAAGACAAGTTAAAATTAAATGCATATATTTATTGTTGATAAAGATTAAAATTTAATAAATGAATATAAATATTTTAATTATTAGTAATACATAATAAAAGATTAATATTTGATTTTAATAATATCGAATTATTATTTTAAAATTGTTGGAAGATATTATTTATTTTAAAAAAATATTTATTTTTAAAAAAAATGAATTGTTAGTTTATTTTTAGATTATTACAAGCATTTGTAGCTTTGTTGTAAAAAACAGATGTTAATTAGATACATACACACATGCTTGGGAGTTTTTAGTAAAGTTGCAAAACTATTTTAAAATTCTGTTATAAAATTTATAAATATTATATTGGTTATCATGAGATAAAAATAAAAATAATTAATGTGAAATATTAAATCTGATTTTTAAAATACTGCTTAAAAACATAACGAATAAAAATAGACTTAATTGTTTATAAAAATAATCTTATAAAAGTTAAACGTGAAATAAAGTAAGAAAGTATATTTTAAAAAATGTTTAATGGATTTAAATAAATGATAAAGATTAATTTAAGAATTTAATAATGTGATAAATAATAAATATTAAAAAAGTCATTATTTATTTTTAATTCTGTCTTGTTGGTAAAATATGTAAATAAGCTAGCAAGTTGATTGTTTAATTCACCAATCAAGTGGGAGTTTCTTCCGGTATAAAATCAAGGTTCAATTGTTCGGAAGGGACTTGTGATTGAAATTCTAAAAGTAAAGTATGCTATTAGAAATAGCTAAGTAATTATAGACGCTCTCAAAATCGTTTTAAAATTATAAGAGAGTAGTTTTTTAAAATAATTTATAAAAGTTACCAATAAATATGCAGTGTTAATTTATTATAGTTCCCTATTGATCGTTTCCCTATTGAAGCTCAATTTACTATCAAATAATCATGAGGACATCGTATAAGGATAAAATGTATTGGAGACTTTATACTGGAAATTTAACAAACGCTGGATTGACTAGGAGAGTTATTAGATGCCTAACAGTAATACGTTGGACTTGGTATAAATTTAAAAAACTAATGGTAGTTAATTTTTATAAAATAGATATTTGAAAAAAAAAAGAGAAATACTTCTTTATGAAGCAAGTATTTGTAAAGTATAAATTTAAATATATATCCTGGTAAAGATATAATATGTAACAGTAATTGTATAAATATTTGCCTTGTTAAGTCTTTATGGTTTAAAAGACTACATTTTAATAGTTTTAAAAGGCAAATAAATTGGAAATTTAACAGGTAAAGAAATACCTATAAATAAAAATTATTATATTATTAGAGTCTGAACGCTGGTCGTATAGAAGACTTTAAAAGTAATCTTACCTAAATATCTGTTACGGAATGCGCAAATCAAATCTACGTGGATATCCAAATCAAATCAATTAAAATAATTAAACAAGAACTTTATAAATTATTGACTAATACTAAAAAAAATAATAACTTTAAAATAATTTTCCTATAAAGAAAAGAATAAGGATCCTATAAACTATTCTAATTTTATTTTGTTTGTATGGTGGAACTGACTTTTATTTTTTATTTTATTTTTTAAAAAAAAAACGTTTTCATTTATTCTATAAAAACTTTTAAAAAAACACATGATGTACCGGAAAAGGAAGTAATGTTTGGTGAAAATTTGTGCCTAGGAAAAAGAACAATTATAGCTGGAAGAAGACACCGTTGGATGTTATGTAATATGTCTTATTTATTAACTAACATAAATATTTAATTAATTATTAATTTATTGAAAGATAGGAAGGTACATTTACATTTTTAAAAGTAATAACTAAATATTAATATAATTTTTTTATTGATAAAGTTTATTTTATAATTATACAAGTAATATTTTAAAGAATAATTGTTGAGTGTAAAGTGAATTATTTTGTAAAACTGAAATCTTGGAGGACATCGTGTGACGGATTGTACATTGAAGTATCATTTATGGTAAAAATTGTGTAATAATAATAATAATTTGATGTATTTACTATGTTTTCTTTAGATCAACCAAATGTTATTTGATTGATGAATGAATGTATTAATATTTAAATAATATACATAAGATTAATAATAGCAGTTTTATTTTAATATGCATATTTTAAATTGATGATGTAAATTTAGTACAACGTAATATGAGAACCTAGAAATAATTATATGATTCTTTCATGATAAATTTTAATGTTTCTGTTACAATATTAGGAATTAGATTTTATTAGCGTAAGTTATTTATTTTTCTTTTCAAGTTAGTAAGAAGTATATAAAGTCTATATTTTTTATTTTTATTTTTATTAGATAATTAATTAATTTTATATAAAAATTTATTTTTTTTTGAAATTTTTTTTTTTTAGGGGAGGGGGTTATAAGAATTGGGTATTTTTTTTTTTTGTTTTTGAAATTGGTCATTATTTTTCTAAAGTTAAATAAGGTTAAAAAAATATTTGTAGAAAAAATTTATTAGAAGAAAAAAGAAAAAAAAAAAAAATGTAATAATTAAAATGGAAAAGAATCATAGAATTTTATTTAAATAACTTTATAAAAGTTGAAATTATTGAATAATTTAAAATATTTTAAAAGTAATATACGATTGCATATTTTGATAAGACATGTAGTATGACATTATATCGGAATGAAATAAAAGTGATAATAATAATTATTATTGTATTACAAGTTATATCATTTATACTTAATTGATCTTTGAGTAATATTAATGGTACATTTAATACATACTAGTACATTATAATATAAAAGCAGTAAGACTTAAGTGAAATAGCTTTAATTGTTAAAGTTATTTCTTACTATATCTACATGAATGATATTTCAATAAAACCTTTTCTTGTATTAACTAGGACAAATGATGTTTATTAAATTTAAAGTCATAATTATAATTAAAGTTATTGATAGAACATTTAATAAATGTATAAATTCTCTTATGGTTATGGAAATAGTAAAGTGTAAAAATTTGTATTATATTTTTCTTATTTTTGTTTATTTTCTTTAGTTCCATTTAAATGTAAATAGTGTAAATAAATTATTTGTTAAAGTTAATGTAAATAAATTTGTTAAGTTGTTTAAAAGATGTGTTGAATTCATTATTTTACAAGATTTGAAGATATTTGATGTAATAATTTTGCAATATGAATTTATTATTTTATTATTTGAGAAAAAAAAATATTTTATTAATATAATTTATAGAAGTTGATTGACATCAACATATAATATTACAATGGTATAAAGTAATTATATGAATATAAAAGTATAAGATTATTTATTGACAAATTGTTAAATTATAAGATTTTGGTCTATTTTTTAAAAATTAAGATACTATATGGAAATGAAAGACATATATGATTTACTTATTTTCTTAATGATTAAAAGTATAATCCAATAGATAAGATTAAGATATACACTAAAGATTATTATTATTGTTAGTTATTGTTATTAGAATAAGTTAGGTGTATTTAGGTTTGATATTAAATCCCTTATCATTCCTATCTACATAATTATTATTACGTTAAGATAATTAGAAGAACCTGAGATCGTTTAATTATATTTCCTTAACAAAAGTTTGAGATTTATTTATCTATTATTATTAAAGATAGATCATTTATAAAAGTCATAAGAGTGTGTAGAGTTAGTAATGAGATAATAAAAAGTAATAGTATTCTTATGCCATTGAGACAGTGTCTTGGAAAGACATTGACTCAATGTAAATCTGATTACCAATTGTAACTTCACTTCACAGTCTCATGATTTTAGTAAATATTTATTTAATTAGTACATAATATTAAACTATATTAATTTTTGATAAGTTTGTAATAAATCTGATAAGTTATAATATTATAAAAATATATTAAAGATAGTTGTACATATTTTAGCTGAGCATAATGATTTGATTGAGCTAGTCATATTTTAAATTATATCATATATCGAGAAGTGAGGGTACAATATATATATATATATATACACACACAATGAATAATACTATAATTATTTATAATATAATACAATGTTTGAAACTAATAAACTGATGAATCAACTAATAAAATTGATTAAAAACATTATTTAATTGAATTTAAATTTAAACTTTCTATACTGTTTATATGAGTACACATATTTTTATAATAGAATGTGACGCTTGTTTTGACAATATTAACTTTTATATACACAAAACAATAAAATTATTTTATACTTTGTTGAGATTGTATTAACGTTTATGTTTGTCCTTGAACAAATATGTTTTTGCAAACATTAATTAAAATTTCTCATTAGGATGTAATCTTTCTGTTGTGAAAATTAAGATGTGATGGTTTACCACATATGTTTGCTGTTGTTGCAGCTGCCATTCCTACTACTACTACTACTACTACTACTACTACTACTACTACTACTACTACTACTATTACTACTATTACTACTACTATTACTACTACTACTACTACTACTACTATTATTATTATTATTATTATTTTATTATTATTATTATTATTATTATTATTATTATTATTATTATTATTATTATTATTATCTAATACACAACATGGTTTTATTCCAGGTAGATATGTTGAGACTAATTTGATACATATTCAGGATGCTATTGCAAATTCACTTGATAACAGATTACATCTAGATCTGATTTATTTTGATTTAACCAAAGCATTTGATTGAGTAGATCACTCTAGACTGATTAATAAGTTGCACACTATTGATTTTAATTCTGAACTTATGCATCGTTTGTTTATTTTGTCTCAAATAGACCTAATTTTGTATCTTTTGGATCTGCAAAATCATACACTCATATTAGTAACACTGCAGTGCCTCAAGGAAGTATACTTTGACCACTACTTTTTTCAGTTTATTCTATGGATATAGAGCAGTGTGTAAGCGTTTCTGATATTCTTTGTTATGGAGATGATATTAAACTGTATAAAACTATTAATAATTTTGATGATCAGAAGATTTTGCAGGCTGATATCAAAAGATTTCAAGATTTGGGTGTAAGAAACTATTTTGAAATTAATATTGAAAAATGTTGTGTTATATTATTTTCTAAAAAAACATCTACAAGTCTGTATAATTATATGCTAAACTAAAAAAGTATTTCAAGAAAAGAATGCCATAAAGATTTAGGTTTTATTTTTAATAATAATGGAACATTTAATAATAATATTCAAAATGTTATTACAAAAAGTTATAAAATAATGGTTTTAATTCTCAGAATCTGTAAAATGTTTATGAGAAATATATGTCAATATTTGTTTCATACTTTGGTTTTATCTATTTTAAATTATTAATCTTTGATTTGGAACTCACGTAAATTAAGTAATGGATTAGCACTGGAAAAAGTTTATAAAAAAAATTTAAGATATATTAAATAAAAAATAATATGTGATGCATTCTACAAAAGACAATCTATATTGATATGAATTATTTTTTAAAAAATTACAACAGGTATAATAAATGTGAGAAGTTGCCAAACAACATTATTTTTTAAGATGAAAATAAATGATAGAAGATTTTAAAAAAATGTATTATATTCCAACATTTAAAAGTAAAACATTAAAAAATTCATCATTAGTAAGATTATGTAGATTGTATAATAAATATTTTAATGTTATTAATATATTTGAAACAGATGATAGAACATATAGGACTACTGTGCAAAAATTTCTGCAAATGCTTTGTGAACTAGATCAGCATGTGCATTTTTGTTTGGATGTAATATCTGTTAAATGTACTAAATTAAATTTATTATTATTATTATTATTATTATTATTATTATTATTATTATTATTATTATTATTATTATTATTATTATTATTATTATTATTATTATTATTATTATTATTATTATTATTATTATTATTATTATTATTATTATTATTATTATTATTATTATTATTATTATGATGATGATGATGATGATGATGATGATGATGATGATGATGATGATGATGTTTCAAAAGGCCTTTATTGTCTCAAAAGAATACAACATTAGTGGTTACATAGTAAATTAACTGCTACAAGTTGATTACAAATTTTAAAATTTACATTGTTATTTTTGATAGAGTTCTTTCTGGATTTACATGAACTTAAAACATAGTTCTTGTCTACATATAATAGCCTGTATTGTCCATTCTGCCTAAGTTAACAGTCCTAAGAGTTTTATCATTTTTGTCACTATAACATTGATCTAATCTTAAGTAAGACCAGGTTGCTGCATAAATGTCAGGTCTGGCCAGTGTCTTATTTCTTTTCTGTATTATTGCAAGTTTATTTGAAAAAGTAGCTGGATGCCTCCTAGAATTGTTACCAATTAGGAAAGTGCATCTAGTACACCAGTATGCATATAGCACAAAGGTTGCTGCCCTGACACTTGGTGTTAATCCCTCTCTAAATGCAGAAATTAATTGATGCATTGTTACATTAGACTTCCTGTAAGTGCTAGTTATCAGATTTCTTATCTGCCTAAGTCCTTCACAGTGATATATCTGATGTGATAGGGTTTTCACAGCTTGATGGCATAACCCACAAAAGAGATCAATTGATTTATACAATCTTTTATGGCAAAGAAAATATGTGGTAGATAATGCAGATAAGTCATGGTTTATCAGAAAATTGAAAAACTTTGGTTCTAAGGCCCATCATTTATACCTTTTAACCAATTGTTTATTATTAATTCCCAGTATTGGTTCCAAAGAAATTGTGTTATTATCTTCATTTATTAGGTCATAAATTTCCCAGTATTTGTACTTATTAATAAATTGTTCTGGGATTTTTGATTCTGGTTTACAATGATATATTAATTGTTCAAAATATGATAATTTTTGGTGGCAGTTTATCAGTTGGAATGCCCTCTATGAGCTGCTTAATTTTTGGAAATTGTTTAACAATATCAATTATATTGTTCCTCATTCTCTTTTTGTCAAAAACACCAATATCATGTAAGCCCAAACCATTTTTATTCAGTGGTTGACATAGTTTTGCCATTGATATTGCCATGACTTTTCTTGACCATAGTAGCTGATTGCAAATGGTCTTAATTTTAGAGATAAAAGCCTTTGAGAAAGCAACCACCAGCATAAAGTAAACTATCTTAGTCATCATCAAACTGTTAATTAATTGAATATTAGAATATACTGACATATAAGTATTGGCTAGAAAGTCTGATATTTGCTGGATTTCATTTTTTAATTTGTTCTGCAAATGGCATCTCATGCCAGTAGTCCCCAGATGGAATGGAAACCCAAGGAATGAGCCTGGCTTTGCCTAGAAAATGGATGTACATAGCCTTCTCGTGAACATGGTCCATGCTGCTGTTTTTTTCTGGATTGAAATCTAATTTAAATTACTTTGAGTATTCTTCTAAAATCATCTGTAGTTTTGGTATCTGCTTTTTTGATGTCAGGAAAACTGTAATATCATCTATGTATGCAATGCAGGTCAATTTTTGACCTGTTCCTGAAATCTCCATTCCCTCAAATGCCTGTTGTAGTTGAACAAGAAGGCAATTTATATATAAAATGAATAAGATGGCACTAAGTGGGGACCCTTGTGAAAGTGATTTAGTTGGTGTGAAAGCTGGCGAATTTCTGCAATTTAGGGTAATGTGAAGTTCACGATTTAAGAGTAAATTTGCTATAACATATATATGTGATTTTGGCATTTCAGTGTCATTCAATAATCTCAACAGTATAGATATATCAACATTGTCAAAAGCCAAAGCAATATACAGCTGTACAACAATCAGGCCATATCTTTTCTTTTCTCTAACCGATGTCAAAATAGCCTTAAATAACATAGCAGCTTGTTGTTGTTGTTGTTGTTGTTATTATTATTATTATTATTATTATTATTATTATTATTATTATTATTATTATTATTATTATTATTATTATTATTATTATTATTATTGTTGTTGTTGTTGTTGTTGTTGTTGTTGTTATATTAAGCCAATAAACATCACATGATCAACATTTCTTACACTTGCTCTTAACTGTTATTAAAACAGGCAAAATTCTCTATATGTATTGCATCTCAGTCAATCCAAAGTAATCAATGGATGTCAGGTGTTTGTACATAAAATCCCCATCTAGTGCCTACTCATTCCATATCCCCAGACTAGCTTCTGGCTTATGACCTTCTTCAGTGAGGAGCCTTGGATCTGAGAACACTGCACCTAGATCTTAGGATCTAATGCAACCCTTCAGAAGTCACCTTTTATCTCTTTTTAACTACAAAACTATGAGACAAATTGAAAACATTATAATATTTTCAGTCCAAGCTCATCAGCCCTATATAGTTATATAGATCTGAATTCAGTTCAGTACCTATACACTTTGGTGTGTAGATGGGAATTTTATGCACAAGCCTTCTGGCATTCAGTGATTAGCCTGTTTTGCACTGAGTGGCAATACGTATAGAGAGTTTTGCCGGTTTTAATAACAGTTAAGAGCAAGCATAAAAATAGTGATCATGTGATGTTTATTAGTTTAAAACCAATCCTGCCTAATAGGATAGTGGTGGCTATGGTTATTAAAGAACCAAAGACACCAACATGTATATGTACTGAACTGAGTTCAGACCTATATGACTATGTAAGCTAATGAGCTTGGATTGAAAATATTATATTTTCAATTTAAGTCTCATAAGTCTATATTTAAGTAGAGATAAAAGGTGGCTGCTGGACAGTTGCATTAGATCGTAAGATGTAGATGCAGTACTCTCAGATCCAAGGCTCTGCACTGACAAAGGCCACAAGCCAGAAACTAGTCTGGGGATATTGGATGAGTAGGCAATAGATAGGGATTTTATGTATAAGCTTTCTGGCATCCATTGATTATTCTGCCTTGCACTGACTGGCAATATAAATAGAGTTTTGCCTGTTTTTATTATTATTATTATTATTATTATTATTATTATTATTATTATTATTATTATTATTATTATTATTATTATTATTATTATTATTATTATTATTATTATTATTATTATTATTATTATTATTATTATTATTATTATTATTATTATTATTATTATTTAATAAATATAGCTTTACTTCTCACTATATGTAAAATATATAATTGTTAATTAGAGAAGATATTAATTAGTATTAAAGTTTATCGGCTTAACGCTTTCGAGGATCCATGCCTCATATTCATAGCCTTCATAAAATGTATAATAAAATATGCAAATACAAATATTCAAACAAGCTAGTGTTATGTAGCTTTCTTCGAGATCTCAAAGAAATGGGCTTCGTAACACAAGCTTGTTTGAATATTTGTATTTGCATATTTTATTATACATTTTATGAAGGCTATGAATATGAGGCATGGATCCTCGAAAACGTTAAGCCAATAAACTTTAATACTAATTTATATCTTCTCTAATTAACAATTATATCATTATTATTATTATTATTATTATTATTATTATTATTATTATTATTATTATTATTATTATTATTATTATTATTATTATTATTATTATTATTATTATTATTATTATTATTATTATTATTATTATTATTATTATTATTATTATTATTATTATTATTATTATTATTATTATTATTATTATTATTATTATTATTATTATTATTATTGTTATTGTTGTTGTTGTTGTTGTTGTTGTTGTTGTTGTTGTTGTTGTTGTTGTTACTATTATTATCATTATTATTATCTTGTCTATAAACTGATATTTATCTTTTTGCAAGGGTCACATAGAACTATTTTGAACATTAAATTTCATAATGGATTGACAGTGATAATTAGAAAAAATTAATAATAGTGTTTAAATGGATGATGTAAAAATAATGACTTGCAGGATTTTGAGTTCTTTATTTGAAATCAGTATTAAAATAATGTATTGTTTAAATCCTTTTTAATTATCTCCTACTTCATCATTTATTTTCTGTATTTGTTTTGTTAAGTTAAGTTTTAAGTGATAATGATATAAACTTTGGTAGAAGTTAAAAATGAAAATATCATATAAAATAAATTTTGTCCAATAATTCCCTGTTGAAAATGTTACAACAAAATCCAAATATTTTGCAATAAGTATTAATATATTTGATGCTACATTTAATTTGAGAAAGATACTATTTTGATTCACTGAATTTACATTAATAAGATTAAGGGTATATGAGCACATAATTTCACATGACCCACCACTCTCCACACTATCTCATACCACTGATACACTTGAACACATATATGTTGAAAAGATAAATAATCACCATTATATGTATCTCATGCTAAACCAGCAATCATCAGTTGGTCCAGATTACCATCCCTACACATATGTGATATATGTGCTCAGATATGCATTTTGTGAGTGCTATGAGCGCTCTGCTGACGTTTTTCCAATGATGTTTTATTTTCTTTCTTTACTGATGTAAAAAGTATAAGTATGATCTATAATGACATATGAGCATTCTATAGCTGAATCACGGGGCTTTCAGAAAATGTTCATTTAAAAAAAAATCGTTTGAAATTTGGATTTTTGACAAATTTTTAAATCGACCACAGTATTTAATTTTTTGCTGTTTTTTTTTTTTTGATAATTTTTGTACTTATCATGAAGCGATAAAAGACAAAAATAATTCAGGGGCTGCAAGTGAAATTTTGTCCAGTGCTATTCACAAAGAAGGCCTACAATAGATCTTCAATGTAATGCCATAAGTAACATTTAAAATTTTTTTTTTAACTTTTTTTCATAAAATTATATATATTTTTTTTATTTTTTTCATAAAATTATCTTTCTTATTAATTTTAGTTTGTAATTAGTGTGTGTTATTTATTTATTCTCATATAGAATTTATATGTAATGTAATTTTCTAACGTTCTACCTACACTATTATAAAAATAATGTTTTTCAAAAAGTATAATTTGTTACGAAAATCATTAATTGTGTTTATATAATATGGTTTATAAGTAATTTGTTATAAAACTAATAATCAAATGTATACAAACATTGCATACACAAACATATAATCAAATTCTGATTTTTGTTTATGTTTTTCAAGCCTATAGCCAACAAATGATCTATATGCAAATAAATTATATATATGTGGTACAATAAATATAACAAGATAGCATCACTTCTGTGCATAAAGAATATAAACATCACTTGTGTGCATAAAGAATATAAACAATTATAAAACTAATAATCAAATGTATACAAACATTGGATACACAAACATAATCACATTCTGATTCTTGTTTATGTTTTTGTTTACTCTTGTTCATGCTTTGGTTTTGCTATATGTTTCATAACATTATTTTCAAGTCTATAGCTAACAAATACACTATATGCAAATAAATTATATCTATGTGGTACAATAAATATAATAAGATAGCATCACTTCTGTGCATAAAGAATATAAACCTCACGTGTGTGTTCATAAAGAATATAAACATCACTGGTGTCCATAAAGAATATAAACATCACTGATGTACACAAAAATATAAAATGAAGAGATGAAACTCATTTTATTAGTGATATAGACAGTAGCCTACAATTTCTAGTTTTAGATGGATAAGAAGCCAATTGTATGATGATTTCTTTTGTATCTTTTATTAGGATGAATCTTTTTCTTTATAGATGCCTTTGATATTTAGAACATTTGGGGTACAAGATAAAAATGAAGAAGTCATATCCGAATTCTTTTGGAGATTGTGAAGCTGTGGATTAACTCAGGTAAGACATGTTATACATGTTTAGAAAGATAATTTTGAGAGAAATATAAAGAAATTATCACTGAAGATGTATTTTCAATTTTAGTTAATGTTAATTTTCAAATTATGAACAAACAATAAAATAATAATTATTTCGGATGTGAATTTTTTTCCTTATTTTGTATGTAGTTATCACTATTTATTTTATGTTTATTGTTTTTCTTAATGTTTCTAGTTTCTAGCAATGTAATTGTTTTTGCTATAACATAATTAAAACTGAAGTTATTGTGAAAATTATGTCTCAGGCCAGTATTTTAAAAAAAATCAATATGGCGGCTTGAAGCCGAAGTAGTTAAGATAGCCAATCCTCATACTCTAATGGACAGGCTTCAATCTACTCCACACTCCATCTCTTCACCATCAGATTTTCAATTGGATGGACAGTTGAAGAGTTGGAGTGTGAAGTAGATTGATGCCTGCCCATTAGAGTATGAGTATTGACTATCTTAATATATATCTGAGCACATATAGCATATATGTGTAGAGATGGTAATCTGGACCAACTGGTGATTGCTGGTTTAGCATAAAATACGTATATTGGTGATTATTTATCTTTTCAACATATATGTGTTCAAGTGTATTAGGGGTATGAGATAGTGTGGAGAGTGGTGGGTCGTGTGAAAGTCTGTGCTCATATACCCTATATATATATAGACACAGGTATATAATAATCTTGTGTGTTTCAGTTATTAAAGGCTTATTGTATTTTTTCTACACACATACGCCACTCTAGAAATATTACTTAAAAAGTAATTACCTGAAATAAGTGATTTTTTTCCCCCCTGATAATGGCTTTTGACTTAAAACCTGTTAAGATAAATATAACATTTTTTTTCTTTTTGTAAAAATTAAACACGATGCAATTATGAATATTCAAAACATATCTTAGTCAGATGTGACAACTTGCATATTTGTCGGTGAAAAAAATGTGGGTTCGCCTTCCGGCTGATGCTATGACATATGGAAAAAAAATCTGGTTTATTTGTCTATCCTATAAATTATAACAAGATCAAAAAAACAATCCTGCATATCCATTTATCAATTAGAAAAAAATAAATAAATAAGGCTATGACATTCAAACGACATGATATTCAGGATGAATAAACTCTTATTTATATATTATAAAAACGTCAGAGGAAAAACATGTTAAAAAGTCATATATATATTGAAAATTATTGAGCCATTCAGTTTAGTACGTTTTACAACTCGAAAATAAAATAATAAATTTATTTGTATTTAGAGATATACGAAATGTTATATTTAGAGTTATACGAAATGTTAAACTAGTGCATTTTATATATAATATTTCTTTTCTTATCCTTCTATAGAAAATTTTAACTCCTACCGTCTAGTATATTTTGCAATATTATTTTCCAAACGTTTTTATACCTTTAAAACATTTTATTTATAAAGAAGTTTATTTATTTATATCAACGCAAAATAACAAAGAAGAAAAAAATAATAGTAACAACTGTATTGGTTAAATTATTTATTTATATTTTATAATTAATAAGCTATTTAAAAAATCGTATACTCTTTGAGTGTATATATATATAATCTCGATGGCTGAGGAATTGAAGGGTAGAGTAGATTGAAGCATGTCCATAAAAGTTTAGTCTTCTATTCCTAATATAAACGGAGCACTGATTACATGTGTCGGAGACGATAAACTGTACCAAATAATGAGTGCTGGTTTAGCACGAAATGCATATTTTAGTGATCATTTATCTTTCTCACATGTGTGTGGCCATGTGTTTCGATTATATAAGATAGAGTGAATAGCTAAAGTGAGCTTGAATATCTGTGTTCAAATCCCTTATATTACATCTGAGCACCAAGTATGTGAATTATGGTTGTATTTCAAAAATAAACGATAATTAAATAATGCAATTAAGAAATTAAATAGTAATATAAGTTATTTAAAATAAAATAAGAAACACAAAACGTTTAACTTTTTATTGTGTTTAAAAGATCAATAAATATTGAGATTCTAGATAAGTAGCATCTTTATATAAACGATAGCGATGATAAAAATGTCTGGGGATGGGTATATGAAAAAAAGACAGACAAACAACAATATGTTATGTGAGAAGAAAAGACTTTGTACTCATCCAAATCACATTTAATCTAATTCTTTATTAAATGCCCTCCCAATATTTGATTTCAAGTCTAACTCAAAATAGTAACAATTACAATTATATAAATACAAATAAAGGATGTCGTTTAATTAAATATTTTGTGATAGTATATCCATTTCCTATATGTAATCTGAATGTATATTTACTAGGTAAGAATTTAGAAGATTTTTGTTTGTTGATATTACCATGAAATTATGAGTTGGGTTTTCGGTTAAACCAGATACAACTGAAATTATCATCCGCATTAAAGCGTGTATACAAGGTAAAATAGTTTAGTTTCATATTTATATGATTCAATTAAGTTTTATAACTTTAATTAAGAAGAATACTTAATAATTAAATCCAATATATTTACTGATAAAATCGTAGAAAAATATTAATGTTAATAATTCACAAAAATATCTAATAAAGTTCTCTGATCTTTCAAACTTTGATTGCCTATACATATAGTATAAGACTATTTTCAGGAATTAAATTAAACAACAATATTTATCCTCAAACCATTGAGAGGTATTAAATTTTCCAATAATATTAACACGAATGTGCATATCAAGTAGACTAAATATAATGTAGAGTGTGTGTGTTTGTGAATCGATGTAATGAAAACAGATAATCTTACGATATCATTAAATCAGCCAATGTTTAGCTTAATGTGTTGCTTATCATTACTTTTAATTACACAAGAAATCAATAGGTAGATTTGAGAAATTCTTATAGATATTATCAATCTTTAAAATACGAGTTTGAATGTCTAGTGTCATTGATTAGCACATAAACATTTTGTCTATATGTAAATAACTTAAATAAACAAACTTAATTACCCTTGAGGATAGTAATGACATTTCTAGCTCAGGCCCATTTTCTTCTGTGGCTTCAAACTTTAAATACATTTTTTTTATTTAATAACTATCTATCAAACTTCAATAATAAATGAATATAAATAAATGTTCTGTATTATCTACTGAGGATTTCTTGTGTATTACAATGAGATTTTTAAAAAGTCACATATTTGAATAAATATTGCACTGGACATTTTATTTCTTACTTAGTAAATATCTAATAAATCTATAAAATAGAAAATCATATAATATTAGTATACTAGCCAAAAAAACATTTTTTTTAATATTCTTCCACGATTATGGTTTATAATTTAACATATAGACCTTTTTAAGTAAAATTTAACAAGATATGTACAACATATACATTCAATTCAAGTATCTTTCCAATCATTGACTTTAAAAACCATCATTCATTAAAATCATAAAATATCTTCAAGAGATTGATGGTTTCAGATTTTTAAAAAAAAATGCATTAGAGTTTATTTTACTCTTCTATTTATTTCATTTTATTTATAAACAATAAACTATGCATTATCAAATAATATTTTATGAGCTGTATTTCGTTCATGAATATACAAAGCGGAATTATAATATGTATTTTTAATTTTACTTTTATGATATATAATTTTTTCATTAAGACTTAATTTACTTTGATCCATATAAATTTCCGATAACTGCAAGAAATCTTATAAACCATATCATAAACAAATTTGCTATTTCTTGGTTATTTTGAAGTATTTAATAATAAACTTAAATTAAAGCCTGTTTTTCAGACCGTTTCTATATCACCCAATAAAATATTCTTATAAACCAACTTTTATACCAATGATTTTAAAAAAAGGCAAAGCTGGTCATTTTCTATTGTTCGATAATAGTAATATTAAAATGAACTTTTTAAACTATATTGGTAATCGGATGTACTTTTGATTTTACAGGAAGGAATATTGATAAACTTTCTAAAATTAGTCTACGATTTTTTTAGGAATTATAGACATTTAAATCTTATGAGAAAAAAAAAATCAATTATGATTTCTCACTCTCACTAATATTTTTATACAGTTCAAACGAATGTAGAGCCATTTGTGAATAATGTTCAATGTAAATTAATTAAAATTATATTGAAAGATCAATATAATATTTCATTTTGTATTCCTCCAAATGTAAATGGACTAAGTAATAATTTTAAATTGTTGCATTTTCATTTAATATTGTCAAACACCCTCCACTCACAATTTTGACGTCATCCATTTTAGATAAGTACACTTATGATTATTACTAATTACTTTCGAAACAAGAGATTATCTCTAACACAGATATAAACTTTAAACCTCAGTTAAAGATTAATATATCTGATTTTTTTAAATTTACACTCACAGATTTATTCACCTTTCTCTGTCCCATATATAATATCTTAATAGATACAATAAACACCTCCGCACTTCCCCCATTCTTTTCATATTCACATAAATAAAGATATAATAAAAGAGAAATGACCCCCCTAGATGCATATCATGCTGAACCAGCACTCATCAGTATTTATATATATATATTATATGCAAAGTATTTATCTAGAGGAAATTGTTACATTTTCATTTATCATTGTCAAACTTACTCCACTCCAACTTCGATGCCATCCATTTCAGATAACTTAACTAATGATTATTACTAATCATTTTTGAAACAAGGTATTATTTCTAGCACAGATATAAACTTTAAACCTCAGTTAAAGATTAATATAACTGATATTTTAAATTGACATGTGGAGGTGTTTATTATATCTATTAAGATATTACATATGGGACAGAGAAGGGTGAATAATTCTGTGTGTAAATTTAAAAAATTGATGGGTGAAATGCATTTTTTGAAGAATGTAAATTTGTCAGAGGGATATGTGTAATGACAAAATCGTTTTATTATATGGAATATTTTATATAAGCATTTCTTACTTATTAAATTTTGCCTATGAATTAGTATGTGCACATTAATTATAGAATTTAGGTTAACCCTTCACTTTCTGTCTACGTATGTGTTTCTTTTTATAACAAAACATTATCATTATTTTTAAAATAACTAATTGTTGATTAACTTACAATGTTAGTTTGTTTAATACACTATTAGTTTATGCATTTGAAAATGGGATAGTTATATTTTAACTTTTATTGTTAGACTTAATTTTATCTTGCTATTGTATTGACAAGGATTTGTGATCTTTTTTTATTTGATAAGTATGTGTAGCATATAGTGGCATCAAATATAGTATCAATGATATTTTGCATGGGCAGATAGATCACTCTCCCATTGCTTATTCCATGAGATGATTTATATTAATGAGACTGATAAATAGATATTGTTTAGTTAGCACAGTTAATCCCAAGAGATGATTATATTAATGGCTTCTTGTATCCTTTTTCTCTGTGATGGAGATAATGTCCACATATTTTGTACCTAGGAAACAGGTATTGGAGATTGGCCCATATTATTAAAAGTACCAGACTCTGTAATGTTGTTTTGTAGAGCCTCTACTTTATTGTCTGAATCCTCATGTTTATTTGTAGTTAGTTTTCCACCATGTATAGTAATTGTCTTATATTTTGAAAAGGAATACCAATGATAGGATAAAGTTAAATTCGGGGGACAATTCCTGTGTATTTTTAGTGTTTGTCTAATTGTAAATAGTGTATGTATAATGCTGTAGTACTTTTGACAGTTTACAACCAAATCAACTAAAATTTACTAGTGCTAAGTAAAACTTCTGTATGGCATAGCAAGAGATACGCATGTAAAGTGTGGTGTTTTATTTTCATCAAGCAGTGATTTTTATGCTGATGGATTGGTAAGACAGGTTAATGATTAGAATGATTATATTGTGGACCCAATAGGATGTAAGGTTTTGGTGTCATGTATACATTTAACTTGTGATGTCTGTCCCCCACATTAGTAAAATAAATATCTTCATATCAAGTGATAATAATTGTTACATTTGCTGCATATGATTGTTTTTATATCATATTCTGATATAAATAAAATAGCTATATAGTATACCATGCTATTTTATAACATTAAGTTTTAGATTTTAAAGTTTTCACTTATCCCAAAGATTTGGATACCTTTTTATTTCTATAACATTACAGCTAATTTATGTTAAACAGAGTTTAACCTTCCTGTTTTATAATATAAAATAGAAAAAGCATAGCTGATAATGATAGTGATCATGAAGGTATGACTGTCCTATACTATTTTATATATTATGTGTATATCAATAGGATGTACAGTATTTTCTATATCTGATTTTATACAATGTCTCTGTCTTGTTTCAGATAATGTTTCTGAAATAAATTTGTAAATAGTGTAAATAAATCTTGTTGTTTTAAAAAGTTTTATTATTTGTCTGCAGTCTTTGTGCTAATCACCATACACATTATTATTGTTATTGCTATCAACACATCTTATTATTTTAGAAGTCATCATCAATCAATATAATATATTTAAGTATATGTTAGTATACCATAATAATTTTAGTAAACTCCCTATACTTTAAGGGTACATTCAAGGCATTATCACTATTTGTTAACCTAGATTCATATCATTTTAAATAATGTATTAAAATATAAAACACTTAATTTTGATTTAATCGGTTTATTTGAACTTGCAGATATATCATTCACCGATCTTGATCATATTGCTGATAATTATTTGATAAAAAGACGTAAATATGTTATTGTGTTTAGTTATTAAAAGTATTAATTATTTCATAAACCTTAAATTTTATAATATTTACCACGAATTTATAAAGTTTATCTGGAATTACCAAATATTGTTTGGTAATTTTATTTTGTATTTAGAGCTGTTTTGGATACTATATGTGGTTATTGTAGAAATCCCTCTCACTGACACAAGTATGTCTTGTAAAATAATAGTAATAAAGTTATTTGA
>JAQFVV010014849.1:0-25683 GCA_028023455.1 Epiperipatus broadwayi | reverse complement strand
ATAAAAAAATGTATAAATAGACCATCAGTTTAAACATATTTACTTATTTTTATTATTATAATATCTAATTGGCAATTTCTTTTACAAATGATGCTAAGATTATGAGTACAAGATAGTTGAAAGCAGGCTAAGCATCCTCTGTTAAAAAGATACGCTTTTGTGATATTCTTGTGGTTAATCGTTTATTGCCAATAATTACATGAAATAGTATATGTAATAGTGACAGATGACCATTATTACATTAACTGCATAACAATTTAAGATTATATGAAAGAAAGCAATCATAAACTCCTATTGTGTACTATAATATATACCATTTACACCTTTCTTAAACACTTACTTTTATTTATATCAAACTTAGAGTTTCGACTGTCCTGCAGCCATCATCAGAGCTATGATGATGACTTTAGAACAGTTGAAACTGTTAGTTTGCTCTGATGATGTCTGCAGGATAGTCAAAACTGTTAGTTTGATATAAATAAAAGTATTGATAAAGTGTTTAAGAAAGGTGTAAATGGTATATGTCAAAGTAGAAATCAATACATAGGAAAAAGAAGTAGAAAATTATATTGTGTACTATGTTGAAAACAACGAAAGTGTTTGTTTATAATAAAATTAACTATTATATAATTAAAAAATAATGTGTCACATTTACTTTTTTTATTTAAAATATTTTAAAATTCAAAAAATAAATAAATTACTGTACATAATAATCAAATTTAAAGAAATTGCTCAATTTCTATTTTTAAGGAAACCATCATAAAAATCAGCATTTTTTAACAAACTTTTTATTTTTTTTATTTTTGTAGTCATGTTTCAAAATGAAACATTTCTTTCATAAATATGATTTAAAAAAAATTGAAAAGCTGTGTAATCTTTCTTTATGGTTATTAAATTTATCATCCGCTTGAACTAAACTGAAAAATAGAATAGATGATCTTTCAAAAGGGATAAGACATTATCAATTTTTTTTATAAAAAAATTACAATAACTATTTTTGAAAACATAAAATCATTTTTGCAATATTTCAGACAAATAATATGATAATATTGCTAAAAGAATATCTTTAGACAAGCTAATCAATAATTTATATCATTTGTAATAAGGGACATTTGTAAATCAATACTGCTCCGAATTATGAATTTTGATCAGGCAAAAAAAATGTTTAAAAATAGAAAATAGGGCCCGTTTAAAAGATTACGAAAAACTATAAAGGATTGGGGTGCTTGTTGTGAATAAACTTCATTATCTCTGTCTACATTTTTAAAGGCGGGTTCTATACGTTTATTTATGCATCTTATATAGATTAAGCAGCGCTGAAGTTCTCTGAAGAGATCACATCTTGACTTCTCTTTACAGTAGTATAAATAACTAGCTCAATCTTGACAGAATCAGATTTTCAGTAAATTGATTTGGGTCATCAAATCTAAATATTGAATTTACGTTATGTAGCTGCATCATCGGTTCTTAAAGTATCTAAAGATATTGATTAGATCTTTAGGTTCTCTTTTAGATTTTATCTTCGCGTTTAATAGAAAATATTTTTTTCTATCTTCACACTGAATTAAAAAAAAAGAGAGAACTTTAAAAACGTGTTAAAGAAAAATCTTAAGCATAGATTTGAAAAATTTAGCCATTAAAAATAAAATTTATTATTTTCATCGAATAAAAACAAGTATTTTTGTATGAAAAATGTCATCCACATTCATAAATGTGTGTGTGTGTGTGCGTATTCATCATTATCAGCAGGAAACGAATATAATCACTCCAATTCAAATATAAAATAATATATTAAAGATGAGTTTCCAGATATTTACACAAATTAATCTGAAGTACAAATATTTGCATATACAATACTTTGGTCATTATTCTGTTCATTTCATATTTTTTTATCCTGTCTTTTAATTTCTTCTGCACACACACAAACAAAAATGTTTCTATCTGAATTATGCTCTCTAGTGGATTTTAGTCTTCGCCATATCTTTCCAATGAAAACAATCAACATTGCACTTTCTTAGAATGTCTTTGAGATAAGATAAATAGAATCAGCCTCTTCCATAAAAACCATGAACAATTTTATCATAAAATATTCTTTTAAAAAGTCTAATACTGTGTGTATTAAAGCTTTGTTTAAAAATATCTGGGCAGAAAATTGTACAATCTAATGTAATATTTTAGACATGGACAAGTTATTATTGATTTCAGTTTTTCATGGCTTATAACTTTATTTATGTTTATATTATGTATATGTTTTCTGTTTGACGATGGATTGAGCAACTAGGCATTAATATATTGTGAACAAATAATGACCTTTGATCAGTGTTGGTAACAATTCAACTGCTTAGTCTCCTATTAGCACTACTTACTTTAACATCTCACGTTAAAACTACAATAAGATTTTTATTTATTCATATTAAAATAACAAGGCAAAACTCTCCATACAGTAGTGCCACCCTGTGCCAACCAGAGTAATCAATGGATACCAGAGGCTTGTGCATAAAATCTCTATCTAGTGCCTACTCATCCAATATCCCCAGACTAGTTTCTGGCTTGTGGCCTTCATCAATGAGGAGCTTTGGATCTGTGAGCACTGCACCTAGATTAGATAAGATAATGAGCTTGGATTTAGAATTTTAGTGTATTTTCAATTTAAGACTTATAGTTTTGTAATTAAGTAGAGATAAGGTGACTGCTGGAGGGTTGCATTAGATTCTAAGATCTAGGTGCAGTGCTTTCAGATCAAAGCTTCTCACTGATGAAGGCCACAAGCCAGAAACTTTCCTTTATTAGAGATCTAAGATCTAGTGCAGTGCTCTTAGATCATTGATGAAGGCCACAAGCCAGAAACTAGTCTGGGAATATTGGATCAGTAGGCACTAGATGGGGATTTTCGCACAAGCCTTCTGGTATCCATTGATTACTTTGGCTTATAAAGTGACAATATTGTAAGAAGGGTTTTTGCCTATTTTTTAATAACAGTTATAAGCAAGCATAAGAAATGGTGAATACGTGGTGTTTATTTTATCAGTGTAAACTAAAAGAAATATTCCAAGAATTCTTAAATAATCAATTAAATTCAATTTTAACATTTAATAGATGTCATGATGGAGTAAGTTATTACCAGTATTAAATGAATGGAGGACGCAAAATTATGAAGAAATCTTATTATGATTCATATGCAAAATTGTAAAAGATTACATTTGTGACATACACAGCATATATATTCATTGCTTAAAAAAAACAGTACATCAGAAATATTGGCTGTACAATAAATGATCCTAAGGACTAAAAAGAATATAAATCAAAAGGTTTGGTAATACAGAGTGATAAACCAAATTATATAAAATTGCAATAACTTCAAATAAATAAACAATTCAATTAATTATTAGAAAATTACAGTTTTGTTTTGTTTGTTGCTTTCTTCTTTTAAAAAAGACAATAACAACAAAAACCACTGTGGATTGGAACAAAATAGTTAGACATAAAGCTTAATGGTGAGCAACATGATGATACAAGAAGTTTGACATCATTTTCAATATTATCAGTCCACTTGAGGATGAAAGGTTTCCCTTAGTATTATCTGGTTTCTCTGATTCATAGCTTTTATCACCACTTTATGCCCTAATACTTTTTTATTTCATTCATCCATCTTATGTGTGATTTTTTCCACATGTTGTAGAATCTTTTGACCTGCTTTGATATTTTATCTGTCCATATATTGTCATTTCTTCTAGTAATATGTCCAATTCAAGCCTCTTAATTTTTTCAATGATGTTTATCATATCTATTTGTTCTCTCATCCAAATAATAAAGATTCAATCATTTCATGGTACTTCCAACACACAACCTTCTATATTTCATTGAATGATTTGAAGTTCTTTTCAGTTAAACATTTGAACTTCAGTTCCATGCGCAAACTTTTTTGCAAACACATAAGCTTATTTTATTTGCGTTTTTCAACCAAAAGCAACTAACATCCTGTTTAATTCTATGATTAGTTTCATTTATGTTTTCATTTATATTATTAATATGGACAATATACTGCAAATGATAAGTTCTTCCTAATTTCGGATTATTGATTTTGCATTTTATTTTTAATCCTACTTTCTTACTTTTATCTGATAATCCTTTTCAACATTCCCTGTAGTTTTTTAAAGCATTATTTTGAAACATTTTCTGCAAAATTTAGATGACTTAAATAATATCCATGCCTATTTTTATTTGTTTAGGTTTTTGTTAAACTGCTTGTAAAAAGTTTTGAAGAAATAGAATCACAATGTAGTATATTCTTAAACAATATTAATCTTCTTGATGTAATCATATAATCTATTTGTTGCTGTTGCTTATATTCTTCAGAGAATATGAAAATATCCTGAGTCATAATCGAAGTGACAGCAGTTGGTGGGTGATATACTTTAGCACAACTGTAAGTTATTAAAACATTTTGTCTTCTAATCCAATTAAACTATTCTCTCTGCTCTGTATAACTGCTGTTATCCTGTCATTGTCAAAAAAAAACTCCAAAGAGAAAAGAGCTTCTAGTAGTCACTGATAAAAAATATTAGTGTCCTAAGAGGACCATAAGACTCATCTGATATATAAATACAAGACAAGGTCCCAGATGAGAGTGTTGGATCCTGTGAATAATTTATCAAATGATACAACATAATAGGATCACAATGGAAGGAGTAATTTTTAATTATACTTTCCATCAATCTTATGGACAAAAACAATTTCTTAATTTAAGTTGCATAATAGTAGCCATTAAGCAAATCTACATTTGGATTGTTTATCTATGCTGAGCTATATGGATTGCTACTTGGAATGGAAACATCATGAGAAGACCTGAAAGCAAAAATTCTGTAAATATTTATCATTCATTCTGACAAATGGGGAGTTGGAGCTATCTGTAAGTCTTTTAACTTATCTATAGATCACTAAAATGCATACAAAATACCTGATGGATATTACAAAAAATCTAAAAATTAAAAATGCCCATAAAAACTGAAATAAAAAATCCTCATCAGTCATATGGTGTTACAACCATTGAATTAAAGATGTTAAATAGTATTGTTTTTATAGGATACTTACTATGCACAAATATTGTAAAACATTTTATAAGAGTCTTTTTATTTTTATTTTATAACTATCAGGATAATAATGTTAAGATGACTTTTTAAAATATTCCAATGGTGGGTGTTTGTATTTTCATTAAATTTGATAATCTCATGATATATTGTAGGGAAATTTCATTTTGTGACTATAGTACCATAGATTCTTATATATAAATAATTAATAGAAATGAGAAGATGATATTCATTTAATATCTATTTAATGAATTTCTCCTCCTTATCTATTAGTTATTATAACAATATATAGAAACATTTAATTCAATATATATAAATTGAATGAGAAATATTTCCATGAATTATTGTTATAATAAAAGAATGGGAATGAGGAAATATCCATGTAAATGGAAATAACTTTTAACCTTTGATGATGTAAGAGAAATTCTATCAAATATTACTTATTGACAATTTCTGGTAGGCCAAACCAGTTTTTTCATTAAATCTATGACAATTCTTTTGGTTTGTATTGGACTCCTTTTATTTCAATAAAAGACTCAAAACAAAAGAGCTATTATCTGTTTAATGAGAAAACTGTTTTGACTTTATCAATTAATAGTACTTTGATAATTTCTTGGTAACATCAAGGATTGAAGGTTATTTAATTTATATGGATATTATCTTCTCATTTTCACTCTTTAATATATATATATTATAATGGTAAAAGATAAATGGTAATAATTTAAGTTCTATATTATTAGTTTATTTTCTCAGTATTACATATAATTTAAACAGAAAAGACTTTTTTATCCTAATGTGCTGTACTATTTTTTTTACAATATCTCAATGATGTCTTGTGGAGTATTGAGGAAACTCTCAAACTAAGACACAAGATGGAGACATTTGAAAAGATAAGAGTGGCCCTCTTATCTTTAAATCTTTTCTCTAATTATATAGGCCAATCTAAGCATCTTATTTTAAGAGCATGAAGATATTTCTCTGTTCACTTTATTTCCATTATTTTCTTTCTGTGTATTAACTCTCATGAAATCTTTAAATTTACTACCTGTTAATACTCAAAAATATTAGAAATTATGTAACATTTGATTTTATTTAATATATTTTCACTAGGTAACTTCATTTTATATATATATACTTTATTTTAAAATGGATTTTAATAGTAATATTCATAGAAATATATTTCATAGCATCCACATTATTTTAAAAGCTTGGTTTAGGGGGGGGGGGGATTAAATTAAGCAACAAAAAATATATGCCAATAAACATCACATGATCACCACTTTTTATGCTTGCTTATAACTGTTATTAAAGCAGGCAAAACTCACTATACATATTGCCACACACAGCAAGCTAGAGTAATCAATGGATACCAGAAGGCTTGTGCATAAAATCCCCATCTTGAGTAGGCACTAGATGGGGATTTTATGCACAAGCCTTTTGGCATCCATTGATTACTCTCACTTGCTGTGTGTGGCAATACATATAGTGAGTTTTGCCTGTTTTAATAACAGTTATAAACAAGCATAAGAAGTGGTGATCATGTGATGTTTATTGGCTTAAAACCAATCCTGCCTAATAAAATAGTGGTGGCTATAATTATTAAAGAACCAAAGACACCAAAATGTATAGGTACTGAACTGAGTTCAGATCTATATGACTGTATAAGCTGATGGGCTTGAATTGAAAATATTAAGGTGTTTTCAGTTTACATAGTTTTGTAGTTAAGTGGAGATAAAAGGTGGTTGCTGGAGGGTTGCCTTAGATCCTAAGATCCAGGTGCAGTGCTCTCAGATCCAAGGCTCCTCACTGACGAAGGCCACAAGCCAAAAACTAGTCTGGGGATATTGGATGAATAGGCACTAGATGGGGATTTTATGCACAAGCCTTCTGACATCCATTGATTACTCAATTTTGCTGTGTGTGGCAATACGTGTAGTGAGTTTTGCCTGTTTTAAAAAAATATATGCTGACGTTTAGATTATGGAACTTGATTGTGATCAATCCATCCCATAATTATCATATTATTATTTGTTCTGGTTACATTTTGTTGTTATCGCTGACTTTGTTTACTTATTAATATTGTTATTTGAATTATCTTCTTTATTTTTGTTTAGGTTCCATTTCTTGTCATACATTCTATTTATATATGTAATTGCATAGGACGTGTTAACATACATCTGCTTTTTTGGTCTTAAACTGTTCTAGCTAACATGTCATGATAATGAAAAAATAATATTTGGGAAAAAAATCGAGTTAAGTTTTGCAAAATCGTCTCTTTTAGGATTTGAAAAGATAGTACCCTCTGGAAAAAACTTAACTTTATCTCTAAAAATAAAAAAAGAATGCTATTTATAATTCTTTATTGATCAATATTATTACGTTTAGTCATAGTAACATATATTTCCGTGATATGGACTTCCTTTACCAAATATTTCATTACAATTGACACTGGAATATGAAATAAAGTGAAACTATATTTAAAACTTCAATAATGTTATTCTATACTTTTCTAGATTGTATGAAAATTGTTTAAATTCTGCACGTTTCTGGTGACAGTTACTCTTAACATTTGTAGAAAACAGCAGTTATATCAATATAATAACGTTATTTTTATTTAATTAAATGCCAGTAAAGTTTTGAACATATATAGTTATATTTCATAATAACGTCTATTTAAAATGGTTCGTTCACATGAAAGGCAGAGTTAGGTACATTAGTATATTTATAAGAAACCTTGCACTAACAAAGGTCTTATTATATAATGAACAATTAATTGTGTGAATATTAAATAAGATAATAAACATCACATGATTACCATTTCCTATGCTTGCTTATAACTGTTATCAAAACGGGCAAAACTCTCTGTTTATATTGCCATTCAGTGCAAGCCAGAGTAATCAATGGATGACAGAAGGCTTGTGCAAAAAATCACCATCTAGTGCATACTCATCCAATATCCCCAGACTAATCTTCTGGCTCATGGCCTTCATCAGTGAGGAGCCTTGGATCTAAGAGCATTGCATCTAGTGCCTACTCATCCAATATTCCTAGACTAGTTTCTGGCTTGTGGCCTTTGTCAGTGATGAGCCTTGGATCTGAGAGCACTGTACCTAGATCTGGTGCAGCTGTCTCAGATCCAAGGCTCCTCACTGACAAAGGCCACAAGCCAGGAACTAGTCTGGGAATATTGAATCAATAGGCACTATGCACAGGCCTTCTGGCATCCATTGATTACTCTGGCTTGCACTGAGTGGCAATATGTATAAAGAGTTTTGCCTGTTTATAATATTAAATAAACTAAAGTGATTTTAAAACTTCAATGTGTAAGCTATATTTTTATTTATTTTAATTCATACATTCATACATGATGCAAAAATTGGCTAATTTTTTCATGACTTCCATTCAGGCATCAACAGCTCATGTTAAGTGCTTTTAAGGAGAATATTAATCACATTAAATAGATCATTGCCATGTTAGTGTAATTAAAAGTTTCTTTAAGCACACTTAATAAGAGTTTTTGATATTCAAAATATTTAAAACAGAAAATATTGAAGATAGGCACTGATGTTTTAATACACTTCAATTTATTTTATGTTTATAAGTAGTCATTAAATGTTTGTTACATATTTAGATATTTATTTATGCAAGATTTCTTGTGTAAAAATGAGTAGTACGTAATTTTGTGTTGTGTATTAATGAACCATTATAAATAGTCTCCTTAATTAACACTGTTAACTTATACCTTCAAACTTTGACATCAAATAAATCATATTAATGGTATATAAATAAGAATGACAGTAGTTGATGTACTTGCCAGTCCATACAAAGGTACTTGATAAAAGATGTTGATGACAAAGTACTTATATCAAGATCAGCCAATTTCTCAGTGGAATAAAATAAAAAATTCTATACATAACAAACTAAAAACGTAATATTTTGATTTATTATATATATTTAATTTTAATATTTTTGATGGTTAATATAAATATAAATTAATGAGCAAATGGGATCTCTATTATATAAATGAAATAAAATCCATACCCAAGTTTTTGTATTGATGGCCAGCAACCAATAACAGTTCTGCAGGCTGAATAAAAACTATAGCAAACCTATCATATATATATATATATATCATTAAAAGCCAGTCAACACTTAGACAATTCCAATATCAATAACTACCAACAATATCAAACTGTTGTCAAGGAAACCTTTTAACAATAAAGGTGGAATCTCACCTTTATTAATGGTCCAATATATTTACATAGACATTAAAGATTGCTACTTGACCACAGATAGAATTATTGATATATATATATATTAGTAATTACACAACATTTCAGCTAGTATTATTCTCCACTCTTCTTCAGTTTTTCTGACCTATATGCACAGTGATAATATTTGCTTAGAAGTTGAACTCGCACCTTTAGATTTTTGAATATAAAGTTCAACTTCTAAGTGAATATTGTCATTGTGCATATAGACTAGCAATATCTGAAGAAGAGTGAGAATAATACTACTCAAAACATTGTGTAATTACTAACCTGTGTTGTACATGAACTAGAAATATAATAATAGGAAAAATACGACTAGCTCAGATAAAATAATTACCCTCAGCTAATCAATAATAAAGATATCCTAGATGATATCTATTATTTAACAAGCTCTAATTGATTAATAATAATAAATGGTTTGGTTTATTAAATAAATAAAATATTAATAAATCGTGAGACAATGTAGTAAAGTACAAGCAGTAAAGAATTACATTGAACCAATATCCCACAGGATACAATCTCAATGGCATATGAATAGTATCTCCCCTTATTATTTCAAGTAATAATAAATTCATATCATTCTTAAGACTTTAAAATAATAACAATCAATTTAATATAATGCTACTAAATAAATTATAATCTTTTATTAAAACAATACAATTATAATAATCTCAGGTTCTTTCAAATAACTCGAATCAATTCATAATCTCCTGTAGTCAAGTAGAATAAGGGATTTTGTATCATCCTCAACTACACCTAACTAATAATAATAACAATAAATAATAATAATCTTATTACTCATTAAATAATTATTAATCTTATCCACCGTCTAATATTATGATAACTAACAATAATGATAGAATATAATCTTTTAGTTTTCATGTGGCATCTTAAATAGAATATGTGGTATAATCTGATACAATCTGGAAAATATGTGGCAATAAACAGCGTTAAAATTATATGCAATAAATTGTGCAATTAATTATGACCATAATAATAATATTAAAGAAAAAAATTTTTTTTTCAAATATATTATATTCTGAAGCATTATGATTTCTTAAGTAAATAATTATATCTGTACTGTGCAAATATGTTTATTTTGGTATATGAAAATCATGTATTTGTGATGGTGAATAAATCAACATAACATAAAGTCTTATAAAAACAAGTTTAACAAATTTTATTATCCTATACATTTAACAAACTATATACACTATTTACAATTGTGTTTAATAAAACCTAATAAATATCAAACTAATTAAAATAATATTAAGTTACATACTTCTACATTTAAAAAATAAATCAACAAGTAAATAAGCCTTTACTCCGACTTATATACCTTTTATAGCACATTTATTTAAAATATACTGCCAATTTAAGAATACATTTATAGTTTAATATAAAAAAATATCCATTAATTAACATAGCTAGAACATATGGTTTTCGTAAGTGTACACGAAAAATATAAAATATGAAATACTTAAATAATACACATCTTTAAAATATGTTCAAATATTTTTACAATAAACCAATCAAACTTATCTAATATGATAGTACTAGTGTTATTTTAAATATCTATCTTGGTTCATTTGATAAATAAAATTGACTTTAATAAAATAATAATATTGGTGTTCTTTTACATATCTTGCTTGGTATTACTCTCTAAATAAAAATCCTTATATGTGTGTTTAGTGTTTGTTTAAAATATAAAATAATATTCATAAAATACAAGCATTCATTTTATTTGTATTGTTCATTTCGGATGTTTTATTTTTAAAAATATGCATTAACACGTAAAATCAAAATATCAAAATTATTCAAAAATCTCGTGAATAATTATCACCTCTTTTATGTTTTAAAGGTAGTTTAATAAAATATGAAAAATATCTATGATTCTTTATTATTCACTGTTAGCATTTACATTCAATCTCATTTGTATTTGACTTTAACCTAAACCAAAACAAGAAAACCTATCTCTTCTTCTTTCAAAATAACGATACTACAATTCAAAATTATTCATTATTTTCTTTCATAATATACAATGCTATACGATGCAATAACTGTTGAAATTAAGATAGTGATACGATGTGTAGGCATGAAGAACTAACTAGAGTAAAGACTCAATAGTATAAAATATATGGGATAATCTACATGGACACAGTGTGAATGAAGAGGTATGACTTCTCTGTCTAATAACCTCAAATATAATAATAATGTCCAGGCTATTTATTCAGCATTCATTTGAACATTTTAAAATACATAATATCAAGAAAAACACTGTCCATGAAAAATATATATAAGACACAGGGTTACTTTATCTAAACTTGCATAAATTACTAAGATAACAATATAGGTTACTTTCCTATTCTCTCCATAGATCCTACATATAAGCATCCAAAGGTTTGTTTACATAATCCCTAAGTCACTATCGATTAAAAAACTTCACAATAGATTTAACAACCTATATCGCAAAATTACTAGCATTACTCTAAATAACAAACAAAATTCGTGTATGACTTTAACAATCTAAAACTACTACAAGAAAAGGTTTATTCACTTTTAAAAAACTCAGCAATAAAAATACAAATGATTTTGTTTTAAGATATTAAAATCAATATTTAAAATATTTTCTAACATATGGTTCATCCATTAAAGAATCATATAAAATTACGAGTATCAATATTGGTAATATAAAAGAAAAATGTATGCATATCTTTCTAAAAATCATAGCTTATATCCCTAAAATAACAATACTGTTTTATGTGTAATTAACACACACACATACATGTTCATACGTTCATATGACAAGACAATATCATAAAAACATTCCAAGCAATTCTAGAAAATAATAAAATATACATCATATAAAATTAATATATTTTATAAAGTTTACCTAGTAACACTTCACTTGTCAGTCACAATAATAAACATCTTCTGGTCCAATATTCCATATAAGAAAACATATTAAATAATAACATACATTCAGCATCACTATCATACCTTAAAAATGTTTATGAAAAACTCCACAAAATATTAAAATATTCTTTAAAATATTAATTATATTAGATTAAATAAAATATTTAAATGTATTTTTTCCTACTTAATACTAATAAAACTTAATACTACAATTAGTATGTGAAATGATAAAAACTATAATTACTAAAACTCCAACTCTTCTCTCCATAAAGTTCAAATTAAAAAGTTTTTTTCTTCCTTCTAATATTTTCATAGAAGTTCTTCCCCTGACGCTTGTTACTTAGCAACACTACTGTCCGAAAGCTTTAGAACAAAAACTTTCTCTCTTCCCAGCGTGATTGCTCATGAAATAAAATAAAAAAAAGAAAATAAAGTCGACTTTTTAAATCCAAAAATATTTGAAAATTAGCTATTCATCCTGTTCTGAAAATCTTTTAAAAATATAGTCCTATCTGTATCTTCCTCAGGATGACAGCTATTTTAAGTGATATCACTTGGAAAAGTTTTTAAAATAATCTCTGGATTTTTTCCTGCTCATTTGGATCCTATGGGCTTTAGACATTCTCAGCTATTATAAAAACATACATATTTTTACAGAAAATATGCATTTTCATATACCATTCAAAAATATTATTCTACAGTAATTCAGAGAAAGTCATTTATAAAGTTATATTTCTTAGTCAGGATAATATTTTTTAATTATCCATTTATTTCTTTTTCTGATGAATAATTTAAAAAACCATAATATTAGATAATTTATGGTATTTTTTAATAAGTACCTGTCATAAAACTTATATTTGTAATAATGCCAGTTTTTATCTTTATAATCATTTTTCAAGAGAGGTTTATAATAAACTTTTTTAAGTCACTATTTTAAAAAATATTCATTGCAACTTTTTTTTAAATATATATATATATGTATATATATTGTAACAAATTTAAAGGTGGAAGAAATAATACCTTGTAACAAAATTAAAGGTCGATCATAAATCCAGTGTAACAAAATTAAAGATGGTTCAAATAACTATTACCATATCTGAGTTGTCTACAATATATATAAGATCATAATATTCAAAATAACGTTGGATTTCTCAAGATATCCCACTATCAATAATTATAAGCAAATTATTAACAACAAGTATTATAACTCAGGTATATGAAATCACGTGAGGTGAGTACACTAGTAATTCAATAAAATATAACTCAGGTATACAGACAGTAGGTTTTATCCACTTTCATTTCTGGGTTTGATGTTAAGTGCATGTTTAAACAAATACTAAGTGAATATGATCTAGCAGGGTGCCACTAGATTATCTGAATCTAGACACGGTTATATCTAATAACCTTTCACATGTACCGGGTTTGAATCCCCTTTTTGGTACTTTATTTCTAATAAAAATGGGAGATTTTGCTTTTTGAGCCATATCACTATACGAACTAATATTTAGGTAAAAGTAAAACATCTTTAAACCGAAGTGGAGTATATTAGACATAAATCATTTCTTAGATCTTGGCACAACAAATGTGTTTCAACATTTTTATAAGTTTACTAGCTCAGATTATATATAACTAATTTAGGATGGCAATTCACTCATCCTTGCATGAAATAGATGATGGGATGTGGTTATAATAATACTAAGAAATCACTAAATATTATAAAATCAATATTTATTTATGGCCTTTAAACAGTTAAACAGCTCATTAATTAAAATGTTGATGACGATGATGATGATAATGATAATAATAATGACAATGGTTTCAACTACAGCTCTAGGACTAAGCCTAAACATAAAACTAATTTTTATAAAGAAATTCATAATTATTGCTTAATTTTAGCATATTTACTTATATCTTAAATAACTAATATTCAACCACTGATGATGATGAATGTTCACACTTAACAAAGACTACACTTAATGAAATATATACGCCTCGTTTAATAAAACAAACTAATATTTATTACTGCATTTCTAACATATACATAAAATTTCTAGAGAAACATGAAAATTGATATGAATAATAATAACAATAATAATTGATTATACAACAATCCTCAGATTAATTTCAAGTTCTTCCCCCTTTCCCTTCAAATGTATTTTGTATTAAGTTGGATGTCACATTGACCATGATTTTCACTCCATGAGAAAAGTATTTCAAGAAAAAAATATTATCTGCTCATTAGCACACATACTTTATAAATCTAACATGTAAGTAGAATGTTAAAAAAAATGTTAATAGAATTGAAAGAGCAAGTTTTAGAAACAAGTTTTAAATTATTTTCTCCCCCTCTCTTCTACCTCTGAAATGCTATACTTAACTTGAAACAAAATAATCTAATATTCTAATACTACTTGTTACTTCACATTCACTCGCAATTATACACATAAAAATATTATTATGTATGTGCGTGTTTTATCCCATAATAACAAAATATTATTTAAAACCAAAATAATAATAATATATTAGTTACAACTAAAATCATAATACCATAAAAAAAAAATTGTTTTACACATTAATATTTCATAACTGTAAAATTAATAAACAAATAATTTTGATACATTCAAGATCATTTACAAAGCTCAAAGTTATTATTAGTAAGACATTCTTGTTTTTAATCGACCTGAATAGTCTTTAAAAGTTCTTTAAATAAAATATACCACTTTATTGCTAAAATGTTTATTAAGACTCTGATATCATAAAGAAAATACATATAAAAAGTCATATTACCGATCTTTTGTTTGTGGCGAATTTCCAAGGGTTCAAACTTATCTTGTATAATGTCTATATTTCTGCAACTACCATTTCCGTTTTACATGGAAACAATCTCTTTCTTGAGGTGTATAACTATTTGATGATGATGACTCTATTGAGGTTATTTGCTTTAGTGGACAATTTGGAAATCATTATATTAATTTTTCTTCTCTTCCTGTCAAGCATGATTCTTTTAGTGGATGAAATACAGCAGTTGTTTTCACATTTATAAATTTTCTTGAGTTTAAAATCAGTTGTTGGAACAATTAATTGGACTTGATGATTAATATTTATCGGTAGATTAATTCATCTTTCATCGAATGCAGGTGAATGCTTTCTTCCTTCTATTAAAAAACATCTTATTTCTCTGGTCAGTTGAAAGGTGTAGAATATTATTTTAGACAAGACATCTTTTCTTTTCTATATGATATGCAGCTTCCCCAGATGGTCCGGAAAAGATGGGACATACATATAATTTTTCTAGCCAGCCATTTCTTATATTTTCAACATTCAATTTAATAGTCTAATAATCTGAATCATAATCACAATAATAATTCCTCAAGACAGCTTTTTATATCCAATTTTTAGCTAACTTAACCAATCAGAGATAGCGTCACTTGCTATTTTTGGACAAATTTGTTTTAATTACATCTCTAATTTATTTCCAACTAAATTATTTTTCAACTGAAAAGTTTAATCCTTTTTCCAGACACTTTTGTTTTAAAAAAAAAATAGACTTAATCCTTTTTTTTTCTTTTTTTTTTACACATAGGTAACATTTCAAATTTTTGAGCTTCCTTCTTTAGATCTTAAGATAAGACAATTTCAAAATTAGAGTTCCCACCCAGATTAAGCTTCCAAAGTGACAAACAATCATTTACAAAAACAAAATTGCTACAAAAATAGATATCTGATTCAACAGATTTCCTCTTTTAACATAAAATTGTACAAAAAAAATAATTTGACAGATTTAATCCTTCCTTTTCTTTCAATATTTAATAAATGTAAATTTCTGTATGTAATGTACACACATACTTCATTATTTCAAATCATAAACTAACATTAAATAATATAATTGCTAGCTTAGTAATTATAACCCTATTATTTAATTGAATCTGTAACTTTTAAATCCCAATTACAATTATAGAAAAGCAAAATAGAAGTATAGAATAAGATATTAGAATTGATCAAGCATAGGTTAGTTTTAAAGAAAGTCAAAGTGTTTAATATTTGAAATATAAAACAATTAAATAACTTACACATACACTGCTTATACGTATGCGTTATAACTTTGCTTTTTAACAGAAAATTTAAATATTAAATGTGTGTGCTGCTCTTTTTGAGATTTATTAACACACAAACAAGTAAAGCATATAATTGCTGTCCCACTCTCTTTCTGTCTAAAGCGTTTAAAATTTTGATCTGGTAGCATTTGAACTTGGATGCCCTACAGCTTCTTTTATGGTTATATAAAAATGTGATGATGATTTTGGTTTACCTTTTCTACATGCACATTACTATAAATTTAGCTAGTGACTAAATTGTAATGGCACAATATATATATATATATATATATATTATAAGCATAAATGGCATCTTTTATTTCTAGGTTCAATATTAAATTCATTTTTTAATTTTTCAAAATATTAAATTTTAAGTTTTTTCCATATAACTTTTTGTTCTCCAAATAAAGTTATTTATCTTTAAAATATAATGCATAAAAATGCTAGTCCTTCAAAAAATAATATTTCTACTCAACACTCTTGCCAATGTCCAAAGTATTAAAAATAAATAATGATATAAATTTTTCCATAATATATTTAAAATTATACTTTTCTTTATCAGCTGTACTTTTATCATTAATTCTTTTGAATACATTATCTTTGGTATTAAATCCATATTTTACTGTGAAGTTGGCTTAAGCTTCAATAAAATAACCAGTAGAGAATTCTTTTTAATTTAAGACTACATTATTACTTTAACTTAATAAATTATTAATCCTTCAAAAACTTTTCTTTAAAATAATAATATTAATAAGTAAACTAAGTAATACTTCAGTGTTGATATATCATAATAATAGTGATAATAAGTTAAAAAGTTATTAAGTTATTAAGCAAGCAAGAAAAATGAGAACATCTACTTTTATACCAAATCAAACTGACAATTTGATTGGTTATTTAATCTTCAACTTATGATCTAATTTACATATTTGTTAAGTTTAGGTTATTAAGATTTAAAAATAAAATTTATGACTCATATTAAAATATTGAATATTATTACAAAATTTAATTCTAAATAATTTTTTTTTATTTAAACAAATTAAACACTTTAAAATAACTTTTTTAAAATAATACTTTATTAATTTATCCAATATTTAATTTTAGTGTATCTATTTTCAAATTTTAACTTTACTAATTACACTTATTTTAAAGCTATCTATTTAAATAATTTTTTATTTTCATAATACACAAATGTTACAATTTTTAAAACAATTCTAAAACTAATTTTGAAACTTTCTTTTAGAAACCTTGTCAGCACAAAAGTATGTGTATTTACTAGTCATGTGACTTAAAACCAGACAGAATGTATCAATTTTTATAATTACTATCTGAAAACTGAATTATTTTAAACATTTTTTATTATAAAATATTATATTATTAAAAAAATAATAAAATATAATGATACAATTTGGAATAATAAATTTTAAAATTATTTAAACTATAATAAATTAAATACATTTGTCTACCACAAAATATTATACTTTTAATAAATAATTTATAACATAAATATTAAATCTAATTTTTATTTAAAATGCATTAGTTTATTTAATTTTAAATCATTATTTTATAATTAGCTCTTAGTACTATTTAATAGGACTTTTACTATATTATTTCACTATGGCCAGTTTTTCCAACCATACAAAAATCATAATATTTAGCATTACTTTATAATTTTAGCATATTAACATAGTTTTTTAAATATTTACAACTCTCAACTTTATTTTAACAAAGTTTTAAAAATCTTATCAATATTATATAGCATTTATACTATCTAAGTTTTCTCTTAATTTAAAATTTTTCAAAAATTAACTGATGATCAATAGATGGAGCTTTACCAAAACCTCCGAACAAGTGTATTTTGTTTACATAAATGTCAAAAGAGTCAGAATTCACTATCTCTTTCATTGGCTCCACCTTCAGATCAGCTGATTTCAAGCTAATTTGCTATCATCAGTGAAGGATAGGGCTAGAAACTAGATCTAAACACTGACTCCAAGCGTTTATGCAACAAGTTCCTATCAGTTTGTAAGCATGAATTTTTCCCACGTAATGTCTTCAAACCCAGCCTAACAAGCCAGATAGCTACATGGGTCTGATATCAGTTCAGTTTCACCACATAGTCAAACCTCTGCAATTATATCATTGCAAAAACCTTTAAAGGTACATTTATGAAAAACAAAAACAAGTTATAAATCACGTAACTTGCTATCGCTTGCATTTATGATCAATAGATGGAGCTTTACCAAAGTCTCCGAACAAGTGTATTTTTGTTTACATAAATGTCAAAAGAGTCAGAATTCACTATCTCTTTTTGTTGGCTCCACCTTCAGATCAGCTGATTTCAAGCTAATTTGCTATCATCAGTGAAGGATAGGGCTAGAAACTAGATCTAAACACTGACTCCAAACATTTATGCAACAAGTTCCTATCAGTTTGCAAGAATTAATTTTTTTTCAGACATGTAATGTTTTCAAACCCAGCCTAACAAGCCATGTAGCTATCTGATTGATTTATAACTTGTTTTTGTTTTTCATAAATGTACCTTTAAAGGTTTTTGCAATGATATATATTGCAGAGGCTTTGACTATGTGGTGAAACTGAACTGATATCAGACCCATATAGCTATCTGGCTTGTTAGGCTGGGTTTGAAGACATTACATGTCTGAAAAATTTATGCTTGCAAACTGATAGAAACTTGTTGCATAAAAGCTTGGAGTCAGTGTTTAGATCTAGTTTCTAGCCCTATTCTTCACTGATGATAGCAAATTAGCTTGAAATCAGCTGATCTGAAGGTGGAACCAATGAAAGAGATAGTGAATTCTGACTTTTGACATTTATGTAAATAAAAATACACTTGTTCGGGGGTTTTGGTAAAGTTCCATCTATTGATCATAAATGCAAGTGATAGCAAGTTACGTGATTTATAACTTGTTTTTGTTTTTCATATATATATATTACTAGATGGAGCTTACCAGTAGCTCTAAACAAGCTTTGTTTTTATAAGTGCCAAAAGAGATAGAATTTTAAATCTCTATCATTATCCCCACTTCCAGACCAGCTGGTTCGAGCTTATGATTCACATCAGTGGAGGGCTGGGAGACTAGAAATTAGAACTAAAATACCAACTCAAAAGTCAGCACTTACAAAACACATTCTATCAATTTGAAAGCATGAAATTATCAGACATGTAAATGTCATCAAATCCAGCTTGACAAACTAGATAGCTATATGGGTCTGAATTCAGCTCAGTTCATATAGCAATAGCCTCTGCAATTAATAGCATTGCAAATACTTTCAAAGGTGCACTTATAATAATTAAAATAAGTTATAAATTTTGTAACTTGCTTTTAAGCTTGCATTTTATGATCACTAGATGGAGCTTACCAGTAACTCTAAACAAGCTTTATTTTTATAAGTGCTGAAAGCGATAGAGTTTAAAAGCTTCTTTAGAGCTACTGGTAAGCTCCATCTAGTGATCATAAAATGCAAGCTTAAAAGCAAGTTACGAAATTTATAACTTGTTTTAATTATTTTAAGTGTACCTTTGAAGGTTTTTGCAATGCTATAAATTGCAGAGGCTATTACTATATGGTAAAACTGAGCTGAATTCAGACCCATATAGCTGTCTAGTTTATCAAGCTGGATTTGATGACATTTACATGTCTGATAATGTCATACTTTCAAACTGATAAAAATGTGTTTAATAAGTGCTGACTTTTGAGTTGATATTTTTGTTCTAGTCTCCTAGCCCTCCACTAACAGGAGCCATAAGATCAAAACCAGCTGGTCTGGAGGTGGGGATAACAATAGAGATTTTGAATTCTATCTCTTTCGGCACTTATAAAAACAAAGCTTGTTTAGAGCTACTGGCAATCTCCGTCTAGTGATCATAAAATGTAAACTTAAAAGCAAGTTAGGAAATTTATAACTTGTTTTAATTATTATATATGTATATAGTCCATATAAAATTTCAAAAAAAAAATAATAATTTTAATGTAAAACTCCATGACAAACTTTTTTCATGGCTGATAGCAATATTTCAGATGTAGTAAGAACATTGGATCTATCCAAAAGTTATTCAAGCAATATGATCTAAATGCACTGGGAGTTTCTGGACTTGCAAACTACATTGCCTAAGAAAGCACAATGAATAGCAGTTTATCATATGATTGCATAAGCAATAGAATATAACAAAAAAGGGCAAAAATATATATTATTTGATCCCACCAAAAAAATCAATTAAATTATTTCATTATAGTATACTTTTGTATCTTTTAGGGGGTGGGGCTCCTATTATTAAAAGTTTAATGCATTTTATATTCAAGTTTGTTAATCCTTAATTCATAAATGAATGCACTATATGGTTTTACACAATGGCAAAGTAGTGGACTTGGAAATGAAAGTTCCAAGATTTATTTCCAGGATAACATAATTTTTTTAAAGAAAGTTCAATCTGACACCAGAATGTTTTAATATCAGTATGATCTGAACAATTAATCATCTGATTATTAATTTATTTTAAATCAATAAAAGCATTCAAGGTCAATAAAAATAAAATTATATTAATCAGTATTTTTATTAATGTATTATTTACTTCAATGTAACATAGCAATGCAAAAGAAATTTTACAACCAGCATACATTCATGCATTTCTATAACTGAGACAGAAGTAATAGTACTTTACAATGAGTTGTGTAACATAAATGGACTATTAAAAGACAAAGTGATACCACTTGTCCTTTAGCATTTGTTGATAATTATATTTATGTAATTTTGAATGAGAGCATGAATTCAACTATTGTCTATTTATTTGTATAGATTAAATTATATAGAACCATTATTTAAATATTTAGGAAATGAAGGTCGATGGTTTAACATATGGATAACACCCAAGCTGACTCTTCAATAAATGAAATTTTACCCCTCCTAACTAAATCATTTAGTGCCTCTTCCATTTTAAGTTTTAGAGTTACTTAGTACTTTTCCTGAATTGCATATACAGGCTGAGCATTATTAATTAACTCTATATCAACTGGTAGCATCTTCAACATTGCTGGACCAGACTTGAACAACTACAGAAATATTTCATGGACTTTGGATTCTAACAGGACTGTAATTTTATTTCCAAGAGTTATTTTTTTTTGCCTAGGATTAGACTTAAATCTTTTGACACTATATAAAAAGGTAATTTTTTTACTCTCTTGTTAACTTCTATCATCAGTGTTACAATCCCTTTTATATCAATAGTTTCCAACCATGTCTGTTATCATAGACCTATTTTACTCATAGGTACATGATCTTACATTTTTTGTGAGTTATCCAATCTACTTTGTGAAATAACAAACACATCTTTCCCACTGTTGATTGTCATTTTGATTTTTGGTTTGCAAATTTTTACATACAACATGTTACAATCTTCATTACTGTCATTTATTTTTTTAGCATTAGTTTTGATTCTACAGGCTCCTCTCTCTAATTTACATTGAGGATGTAAACCATTTTTTTTATTTTTTGGATAAACTCAATATAAAAAGTCTTCTGAGTCTGCAGTTATGACATTTTTCATTTTTAAATTTACACATCTTTTTAATGTTCCTTAGCACTACAAGAATAATATATATAGGTCTTACCTGTACTCTTCCATTTCAAACTTTATGCTTGTGCTCTGTGTAATGCTGGATTAGACTTCTTAAGTTCAGTCATATTTTGAAATTCTGTTGTTTTCTAGGAGGTCTCATAAGATATTTCTGTGATAGCACTGCTATATGTTAAGGTAGACTCACTAAGTAGAATTTTTCTTAGCTTACTGTCATGCATACCTCATAGCAATTGATCTAGAAGCATATTTTCAAACTCAGATTTGAAGTTGTATTCTTTTGCATATTTATATAATCCCACATTGTAATCTCATATGTTTTCATATAGTGACTGGAGGCTATTCCTGAAACATATATGTGCTATATGTCTCAATGTAATTGTTTTGAAGTGTGTTTTTAACTTCTCTATCAATTCTTTATAGGAATATTTTCTGGTGCTTATTTTTAATTTGTTATTCACAATATTGGTCAATCATCATATATCTCTGAACATGGGCACATATGTCTATCATTCTTCTGTGTTATTAACATCAAACTTAGTTATTCAACTGTTTTGCAATACTTTGTTGCTTTTGGTCATCAATTCCACACTAAGTTGCTAAAATTCATTGGTTGTTGTGAACTGTGAAGTTCTCCTATCTGCTGCCTTTTATAAACCTTTCAATTATTGAACCACACAATTCTGCTATCTGCAGGACAATATTGATATTAATCGACCATATACACATCAATAATTTATTTTGGAATTACACAAGTTAAAAAATGAAGTTAAAACTAGCGTTTATTTACTTCATTTATATAAATATTAATAAGTAGTATATCTTAAGTATTAACTAGTTTGATAATTGGTTGTTTTACAATAAACATCCATGTAGATGAAGTTACAGAATCTTCTTGTATTCCGTCATTGTTGTACTAAATTGTATATTTTACTGAACTATATCTTGCATGCACTGCTCTTCACATTACTGCACATGCTACTGCACCAATATTGTACTTTATAGTGATGCACTGCTACATATACACATAGATAGCTAGTTTTAGTATTTACATTATCTCCATCTAATTTGCACACTCAATCCACATTTGCATACTTTCACAAATTAGCATGTTTTTATTAATCTGAATATTGGCATAAACTTCATTTTCTATAGCATTGTTTATTTCCTGTCTGACCAACATATATATGCATACACACATAAATATTTCAACAACTTTACAAAAATATGTACAAATTTAATCGGATATGACAGAAACATAACTATTATAATGATGGATTTCCTTCACATTTTTTTCTTTCATCACCAACTTTTTAAAATGAATTAAATTTTTTGGCGATGTGATCCAAATAATTCTAACGTAAGAGTTCATTAATATTAAATATGTAGTTTTCAATAAGATGTGGAGATCAGTGGTGAAAGAAGAACAGGATGACCAGGTAACATAAGATTGAGAGGCTCTAACATCAAAATAATATGAATGTTTTAAGAAGTCTGAAAACTCAAACAGACATCACTTTGGAGAAATGTTGTTCATGTAATTACCATGTAAATATACCCAATAATCCTGAATTGAAGTTCAAGTGATTTCTTCTGATACTTGAATATTACATGATGCCATGAATGGCTAGTCATTCAATTACATTATTTATGATAATTATTCAAATGATATAATTTGCTGAGATGTGAACATAGACTTTCAAGCTCCCTTAAGCTATCCACTCCATTTTATATCATCAATATACATAACTACATACATGTGAAAAAGATAAATGATCTAATGTATTTATGCTGAAACAGAACTTGATCAGTTTCTCCAAATCATCTTCTCCCAAACATATATATAATCAGTCTCAGTTTATATTAAGATATCAAATCTTCAACCTTCAATGGAAAGATTTCAATCTCACTCTTTGGCCGTCCATAATAATGAAAATCTGATGATGTATGTGATCATGTGTATCAGTTATATAAGACAGGGTAGAGAGCTGAAAGGAGCTTGAAAATCTGTGTTCAAATCTCTTCTAATCACATCTAAAGTTCAGTATATATATTATACTTGCAGTCAAATATTAAATATAATTTACTAAATTACAATTATTGATCTTCTCCATGAAGTTGATACTCCATGAGTAAAAACTTTTTGCGCAAATCAATTATCTTTTTGTAAATAAAAGAATAGCTTCCCGTTGCTTTTTTTCTTTGAAGGACCATAACAATTAAAGACATTTCATATATGTCTATGGTTAACTGTTTTTTAATTTGCCTATATCATTCAAGTCTTACAATAATAATGCTTCTGCTGACTGTAATATGTGTCCTTGTATCACTCAAAAACCAGCTAGTCGTAATTCTCCTTCTAGCATAACTTAAGATTATCAAAGTAAATCTACAAAAATGTTTCATTGATTTGGATGTGGTATTTTAGCAAACTCTCGGTACAATAGTGTCACACTGTACAAGCTTTAGTAATCAGTGCACACAAAAAGGTTTGTGCATAAAATCCCTATCATCCAATATCCACAGACTAGTTTCTAGTTTGTGGCTTTCAACAGTGAGGAACCTTGCATCTGAGAGCTCTGCATCTAGATCTTAGGATCAGCCATCTTTTACCTATTGGAGTTAACTATAAAGCTATGAGACCAAGATGAAAACACAAGAGTTTTTAATCCCTCTTTTACTTATCTCAACATAGTTCATTTATTTATACATTTTCCGTGTCATTGTTTAAAAAAAACACCATCACCATTATCCTATAGGCAGGATTAGTGTAAAAACCACTAAAACATCACATTTACACTTGCAGTTAATATAGTAACAAACTCTCCATGCAGTAGTATCACCCATTGCAAACTTTAACAATCAATGATTGCAAGATGGTTTGTACATAAAATTTACTATCAAACTTTGCATCCATTAATTACTAAAGCTTGCACTTAGTGGCACTACTGTATGGATAGTTTGCATAGTGATCATGTGATGTGATATTTTTATCTTTAACCTGAGATTTAAAATTTATATCTGTGCTAGAGATTTTGCTAGAGATAATCTCTAGTTTCTAAAATGATTAGTAATAATCATTAGTGTATTTATCTGAAATGGATGGCATCAAAGTTGTGAGTGGAGGAAGTTTGACAATGGTAAATGAAAATGTAACAATTTACTCTAGATAAATACTTTGCATATAATAGAGATATATATGAGAGATAGTGACCTGGGCCAACTGATGAGTGCTGGTTCAGCATGAAATGCATCTTGGGGATCATTTGTCTTTTATTATATCTTTATTTATATGAATTTTAAAAAAATGGGGAAGTATGGAAGTATTTATTATATCTATTTTAAAGATATTACATACGGGAGGGACAGAGAAAGGTGAATAACTCCGCATGTGTGTAAAATTAAAAAAATCAGATATATTAATCTTTAACTGAGATTTAAAGTTTATATCTGTACTAGAGATAACCTCTAGTCTTGCAAATGATTAGTAATCATCATTAGTGTATTTATCTGAAAAGGATGGCGTCAAAGTTGTGAGTGGAGGAAGTTTGACAATGGTAAATGAAAATGTAACAATTTACTCTAGATAAATACTTTGCATATAATAGAGATATATATGAGAGATAGTGACCTGGGCCAACTGACGAGTGCTGGTTCAGCACGAAATGCATCTTGGGGTCATTTGTCTTTTATTATATCTTTATTTATATGAATTTATGCAC
>JAQFVV010014848.1:0-25726 GCA_028023455.1 Epiperipatus broadwayi | reverse complement strand
TATATGTTCTCTTGGAATTGAAGGTTACAATATATATATATAGTAACGGTATATAAATATGTCGTTACATTAATTTAAAATAAAATCTTAAAGTTCGCAAATAAAAATAAAATCTATTAGAAAAAAACAACTAAACGCTAAAATTAAAATGTTTGTTAAACGTATATATTCGCACAGATTCAAAACTTTAAAAATATTTTTTAAAAAAAAAAATAAATAAATAAATAAGTATTTGAACGCACTTTTTTATAAAAAAAAGTACAAGACTTAAAGATAAAATATTTTTGTAAATGGAAATGATTGTTTATTAATTATCCAAAAGCTGTGTAATTAAAAAGTCAGATCAAAATTAGAAAAGGAATAAAGAATTAGCTTGCCCAACATAGAAGCAGCAAATAAAGGCCTGGACCATAACAAAAAAATGGAACAGTGACGTCTTTGTTCATGGAATCCATAGGAGGACTATAAAAAGAAAAATATTGAGTTCCAGTGAGTTTTCGAACTTGATTTGGGGAGACGAACGACAAGATGCACTTGTCGTTCTCTCTCAATTATTTAAAAAAAAAAATGAAAAGACTGTGATACCAGAATGGAACCAGCTAATGCCACCTCCAGAACATTATTTTCCAATGGAGACATTGTGGGAATTAAAAAAACAGGAACCTGGACTCTTCTACCGTAAGCTATATTGACATGAACTCTAAATTTAAAAATAATTAAGAACTTTTGTTCACGCTTATGAACTTCTATCTGACTTTTAAGTTTGAAATCAATTGATAATGTGTAATTTTATATGTGTTTGGGTTTGATAAAAAAATCATTTCCATTTATTATTTTATTTGTATTAATATTTATTGTTTAAATTTTAAATGAGGGAATTTAAGGTTGGGTATAGACATTGCATAGATTTGTTAGTGGTTGATAATGTTCTGGTTTTCACATTCGATTAGAATATATAGGTCAACGATGTCACTGCAAGCATCTTACGATGAATGCTATTGGGTTTTGTGTATTCCCTATGCAATTGACATTATCAATGATTTTGTATTTTGATTGGTTGTGTTTATTTTGAAATGGTTTTAACCGTGGAATCGGTGCAGCCGATCTATACTCGACATTATAAAACAAATTATATAAAATTCATCTGTGCAAATGTATTTAAATGTTAAATTTAAGTCAGGCGTGAATGTCTATATAGTTTTGTAAAGTTATATTAAGGGAGGGTAATCTTAGGTTATTCGTTTCATAGTTGAATTGGCTCAATGGATTGGATATATTTGTGTAATTAATAGATGTAGTATGAGATCCGCTATGGGCAGGATTGCATATATACACCACACACCTTCGTTTTGCCTATGTATGGATTTGTAAGATGGCAAAGGACCGCAATCCATTCCTATGGAGTTTTATGTTTATTGTTCTACTCGCCAACAGATGCAGCATTCCTGTTGGTGGAGAGACAATGTCTTCTCTAATTCTACTTACTGTTCAGATGTACATTCCTGACAGTATAGTATTTTGTGTTGTCATATTTTCATGCTACATTGAATACATAAATGTATCAGATGGATTGACGCCAGTTTGACTGCAAACTTTTTGGCCTAAGGTTAAATAAGGGATAGAATATTTTCTTTTCAAATACAATCTATATAGTCTATTTATACTTGACTCACTAAATAAATATTAAACTCATTATTGAAATCTATTTAAATATAAAATTAAAGATTATTATAACATCTAAAATGTTAAACTTATTCCTCAAATTAGAATGATTTTATATGTGCGTAAATAAATATTTTTATGTGTTAATTTCTGGCAGTAGCTTTTATTTATTTATATTTAAGATATAAATTAAGATATAGATTATTATCTCTGCGTCTCCACTGAGCTAGTGACTTGGGCTAATGATCTAAATATTAAATAAAATGGAATCTTAAAAGCATGTATCTGCCTACTCTATAAATTTTTCTAGGTTTAAATGCCTAGATGGCGCCCTGGTAGTTGCAGATATGATTGACTGCTGTCTCCACCTTCATTTCGATCATTATAATATATATAACCTAACTTATATGGATATACTATAGATAATGTGTAATCAAGTACATTTAACCAGAGTATGTAGACATTTATCAACTAGTATGGTAATAAATCTTTGAACAAACCAATATTTGTTTATTTGCTGAGCCAGGCTTTTAATACAGTGTATCTTTGTCAAAGTCCAACTAACAACTGCAGTCCTTCTTTGACAAAGATTCACTGGATTAAAAGCCTGGCTTAGCAAATTAATAAAGGTTGATTTGTACCAAAGATTTATTACCATAATAGTTGGTAATTGCCTACATACTCATATACCAAATATTCATATACCAAATGATTTTAAATATATACAAGCTCATACACCTACAAATAAGAGATTGATTATGTGTTTTCTGGAAGGATTGTGATGATGATTTTTTAGTTTTATTTATTATGTATTGGACTATTTCCATCATCTAATATTGACAATTAAATGATTAGAAAATTTTAACTTTATTTAAATTTTCCAATTATATTAATCTTTTAGTAATAGCACACAGATTATTATATGCTCAATGTTTTAAGTGATATTATTCTCCACTCTTATTTAGGTGTTGATGAACTGACCAGTGACAGTACTAACAGGTGAATCAAACCTGGATTCTTATACTCTTGAATATTGAATTTCAAAGTAATGCTCTAACCACCTGAACCACTTTGCCAATGACAACAGTCACTAGAAATGTCATATACTCATCTATGAAGTTCCTCCTGATTTCCCCATTTTTCCTGAAAGCAAAGTTGACTAGTGGTTTTTGTACATTATATATAGTCACACTAGATTAACTTATGGGGTTATGTGCCATTAAAATGTGAGCAGCTTTTTACAAAATTTCTTCTTTGTATCTTTACCTCTTTATGTTCATTGGTACATACATGATCCTGCTATCTTATACACATCTGTTTCCTCCTTTCTAATCATTAGTTTGTGCTTCTGCAATTGCCTTATAATCACAATAGCTTTTCTTCATTATAAGTCATTCCGTGTCATTTTAAACAAGAGAAACTACAATTAAAGTGTTTTTTCTGTAGTATTATTTTTTATGTATTCTTAAACAAGTTCTTTGAGCACATTTGCAATATAAATCATTATATGCACCTTTGAAGGCCCTTTGGCAAAAAATTTGTAATCATAAAAGCTACAACTAAATGATTTTGTCCACTATGAGTTTGTTTACATAGTTGTAAAGCAACTTTTTTGGAGCTCTTGTAGTTACAGAAACACAATAATGGACATTTCATTAGTATAAGTTTTTTGTGTGTGCACTTTAAAGACAATTTTAAAAATGTATTATAATCACAGAAGGTTTAACTAAAGGACTTCTCTTCAGTATGGATTCTTTCATGTAATATTACATTGGCTTATCAAGAACTCTTACAGTTGCAGAAACTACAATTAAAAGATTTGTTTTTTCGGGCAATTTTAATTGAGCTTTAAGTAAATTTTTGTAATCATGGCTGGCACCTTACAAAAATAACTTTTCTTTTCTTTAGTACGAGGCATTACATGCAATTGTCATGTAAGAATTTTTACAATTAAATATATTTTATTCCACTATTATTTCTTTTTTGCTGTTTTAAGCTACATTTATTAGAATTATTGAGATCACAGAATCTACAATTAAATGTGTTTTCCTGAAGGTTTGTGATGATGGTGTTTTAGTTGTATTTACATATTGAACTATTTCCATCAATTAATATAAGTATTGAATGCTTTATTTAAACATTCCAAATACAGTCAACTTTTAGTAATGGCACACAGGTTAATATATGCACAGAGTTTTGAGAAGTATTATTCTTCCCTCTTTTTCAGATGTTGCTGGCCTGACCAGTGACAGTACTAGCATGGTAATGGAACCTGAACTCCTAGATTTTTGAATATTAAATTTTAAAGTAATGCTCTAACTAACTGACCCATCCTGCCAAAGGCAATCAGCAGTAGAAATTTCATATACTTATCTATGCTGTTTCTCCTAATTTCTCCACTTTTTTCCCAAGAGCAAAGTTGATTACTAGTTTCAATACCTTATGTATAGTCATACTGAGTTGACCTATGATTTGTTCAGCATTGTCATGTGATCAAGTTTTTTAAACTTTCTTTTTTATACTTTTTCTTCTCCATCCAATATGTTTGTATTTTTAAATTGAACATATATATGTTCATTGGTACATTTATGGTCTGCAATTCTAGACACATCTCTTTTCTCTTGTCTAATCATTAGTTTGTGTCCTTACAAGTACTTTTCAATTGGATGACTGGCCTCACTGGTATATGTTCTTCCACATTCACATGGTATGTCATATATCTTCACATCAAGTAAATAATTTGTATAATTACAACACATTATAAATAAAGATATGATTCTAAATATTACTTAGTTCTTTCTCCAAAATTCAAGGTTATAGTAATTATGCAATAATGTATTACAATAAAATGATAATACTTGATAATCTTTAGAAAAAAAGTTTTCTTGTTTTGCCACTCCCATAACAATTATTCTAGCATCTCAAAGTTAAAACTACATTTTAAATTAATAGCTAGTAAATTATTCTAAACCTTTTTTCCATTAGATGTTTTTGCCCATTTTTAATCATCTTTTTACATAATTTTGTCATCAAATAAAATGCAATCAACACCTGGGTCTCATTTTACGCGATAGATAGGTTCCTCAGAAAACATGCGCAAACGAAATCGTGCAAAAATAGATGTAACTTACATTGAAAAAAGGGGGATTCGGTCTGTGATTTTTCAAAATTCGTATAAAAGCAAAACACCAATGTAAAATTACTTTAAAATTCGCGCAAAAAAAAAATAAGAAAATAAAATATGACTAATAAAAAATTTCAAATTTGAAAAAATTGATACAAGACAAACTTTTTTTAAACTATAATATTTAATTTTATTCAAAATAATATATTTTTATGCATAATTTACATTTTTTTTATACACGTTTTAATTATTAGCGATATTTGCCGAAAAACACATTCGTTTGCAAACTGAGGAAATACAACTAGCGCTAACTTCACACTCATGTTGAGTCAATGGATTTCTGGTGACAATGTAATTAATCTTTGAGACAATGATTTTATTAATTGTTTATGAACTTAGACTTATGATAATAAAAAGACATTTATTCACCACTGCTGGGAAAAATTTAATTAAAACTAACAACTAAAAATTAAATTCTTATTTTTGGCTTTAATTTTTTAATTTTCAATTCCATTTAAAAATCAAATTTCATTTCACTGCTATTACTCACCTTTTAAAAATAAACTTGCTAAACACTAAATGATTAATAATTCATTACATTCTTTTTTAAAAAGCAAAAACAGAATGTGATCTAAAATGCAAAATTAACACGCACAATGTTTGAACAAATTTACATTATAATCTTGTAAAATTTAATGTGTGTATACATAAAATGTGGAAATCATGATTTTAATTTCATTATTGCATAATATTTTACTATTATAAAGCACTGAAAATATTGAAATTACTAAGATGAAAGTCGAATTCCAATAATGTGCTATTACTTTCAATATAACGTAAGTGCGCAAAATTTATTATTTAAAGTAATAGCGCATTATCAGACTTCGACTTCCGGTGAATTTCAAAATCACATAACTTCAAAATCGTGTTAATTAAGTCCATGTAAAAACAGACCCAGGTGTATACTTTTAAAATTGGTATGGTTCCAGACGCCATATTGATTTTTTTTTAAAAACTGAACTGAGACACATTTTTCACAATAAATTCAACTTTAATAATATTAGAGCAAAAACCTTAACATTGATAGTAACTAGAAAAACTAAGGAAGACACTAAGGCTAAGACAAATAGTGATAATCATTCAACAATTAAGGAAAAAAGAAATTTCAACATCCAACATAATTATTACTTTATTGTTTGTCCATAATTTCTAATTTATCATTAACTAAGTTTAAATTACATTTTCATTGATAATTTTTTTTTATTCTTCACAAGATTATCTTTCAAACCATATATAACACTTCTTACCTGACATAATCTATAGTTTCAGAATCTCCAATAGTATTCACATAAGAATTTTTCATTTTTATCTTGTACCCCAAAAGTTGACAAATCTCAATGGCATCTATAAGAAAAGATTCATCTTAATAAAAGATAAAAAAAAAACAAATCATTTCCACAAGAAGGATATACATTTGTTATCATAGAAATTGGCTTCTTGTTTATCCAAAACTAGAAATTGTAGGTTACTGTCTGCATCACTGATAAAATGAGTTTCATCTCTTCATTTTATATTTTTTGAGTACATCATGTGATGATTATATTCTTTATGCACACCAGTGATACTATCTTGTTATATTTATTGTCCCACATAATTTATTTGCATATTTGATAACTATAGACTTAAAAATATTGTGATGCAAGATGTGGCAAACTACTGACTTCACAGCACGAGTATCAAGGCTTAGGCAAGAATCACAACTTGATTCTGTGTCTGCATACAATTCCATGTGGTATATGCATAGCTCTTGTGGCTTCCACTATGCACACACCATTTGAAATCTGTCTTTATTGGGTTTAAGTGTTTATATTTTCACATGGTACTAAGACCAGTAAATTTTATCATTGCTTTATCAACTGCAACCGTTCTGTACATTTGATTATCAGTTTTTAAAATTCACATTGCACTGCTCAATATATGTAAATCAATACTTGTTATACAAACCTGCAAAATAAAACACAAACACACTAATATATAGTAATAAATTATTAAACCTTTTAGAATTGTTATGTCTATAAAATAAGGGTACCTCAAATTTAGATCAGAGACACAAAATTACACTATACAAAACCATGTTATATTTAAATACAAATTTATATACTGTATAATAAAGAGCATAAATGATATTCCGATTACATTTACATCCCATTGTAGGCTTTGAATGCGAATATCAGTGTGTTTTTAATTGACTTAGACTAGATAATGAGGCTGATAAAAATTTTCTGCCTTATTACCCTCATGTAAACTAGAAAATTGACTAAAATAGAAAAAAAGAATTGTGTCTATTAATAAAAAAAAATAAAAAATTCAAATTTTATCCGATGTTACATTGTGACACATCATTGCAAAAAGTAATTCAAGCAGCAATGAATTCTGGGAATTCTGTTGACATCATGCTAACAGTTTTTGTGCAATTTAAAAAGAAGACAAAATTTCAACCAATCAACTGCTGCTAGCTCACATCAGTGCTACAAAGATTCACCTGTTTAACATAGCTTTTATAAAAATCATGTGCCTTACAGATGATAATAAAGAGCAAGCAATATTTCATCAGATTTAAATAAAGACTGCTCTGAAAACAAGTATTTCTTTATATATTTTTTCTTTTCTTAATATATTATTCTTATCTTCCTTGCAGTGACTCAAGATGTATTGAAACAATTTGTCTTCAGTATCATTTCTCATTAACTTCTTATATTCCTATTATCTGATAGAAATAGTCCAATATATAAATACAAATGACTATGTGTGTATGGATTTTATTTCAATAGCTTTAAGAAATAAAATTTAAAGAAATATGTGCATAACAGATGTGTGTGTAATCATGTGTTTGAAGAATTTAAAGAGAAAATTTAATTACAGTTTAATGTATTAGGTTATATAACAGACATAAAATTTCAAACTAATAATTTTAAAGGTTGGCAAAGATAATATTTTCTCAATTTTTGAAAGTCCTTGAAAATTATGAAAAAATAAAATTAGTAAAATTATTTTTTAAAATTATATTTAATTTAGCATTTAAATAAATCCTAAAAATTACAATAAAAATATCCTGATTACATCATATGCTATTCAAAATCTATATGTCTCCAACTAAATATTATAAGAGAGCTAGTTTGTTGATAGGGTAGTGAGATTTTAAAATTTAAGACTAATATGTTGAAAATACTTATACATGTACCTATTAAAGGTTAACTAATAGTTTCTTTATCCCTTGCAAACCATTGTAATTTAATTCCATGATTTAAACACTATACTACTGCTACTGCTACTACTACTGCTCCTGCTGCTACGGCTGCTGATACTGCTATTACTACTACTACTACTACTACTACTACTATCATTACTACTACTACTACTCTTACTCTGACTCCTACTACTACTCTTACTCCTACTCCTACTACTACTCCTACTACTACTACTACTGCTACTACTTCTGCTACTACTTCTGCTACTACTGCTACTACTGCTCCTACTACTCCTACTGCTACTACTACTACTGCTATGACTATTACTACTCCTACTCCTACTACTACTACTACTACTACTCCTATTGCTCCTACTACTGCTCCTGCTCCTGATACTTCTCCTGATACTGCTATTGCTACAGCTACTACTGCTGCTGCTACTGCTGCTATTGCTGCTTTTGCTACTGCTATTACTACTACTACTACTCCTGCTACTACTACTACTACTACTACTACTACTACTACTAATAATAATAATAATAATAATAATAATAATAATAATAATAATAATAATAATAATAATAATAATAATAATAATAATAATAATAATAATAATAATAATAATAATAATAATAATAATAATAATAATAATAATAATAATAATAATAATAATAATAATAATAATAATAATAATAATAATAATAATAATAATAATGTTTTAAATATATTATACATTCAAAATAGAGACAAGCTAATAACCTATCTTTTTTTATATGCAGCAACTCGGTCTCTGTTAAAACAGCCATCAATGTTGTAAGTATATCACACACTCAGTTACACTAATACCAGTGCAATACACAACCTTTTTATCAATTTAATTAAAGAGAGAGAGAAAAAAACATTAAAATGAACTATACTGACATATGGAAGAATTAATAAACAATCACTCCAAATTGGACCATACACAACTGCAATGGTTTATAATTAGAAGAAATTGCACAATAGCATAAAGACAAAGAACTATGTTCTTACTTAGATCTCTATGATCAGAAGAAATTGCACACTTACATAAAAAATGGACTATATTTTTGATTGAAATAGAAATATCACAATTAAATAAACTAATAAATATTGGATAATGCATTTTCAGTTGAAACATCCATTTCTAGAACTTGATATATGAAATAATGCCAAATAATTCAATGTAAACCAATGTAAAACATGCAAACAATGTAAAGTTTCTTTGAGTTAATAAACTGCCTTTTGAAACATAATAATAATAATAATCATCATCATCATCATAGTAATAATCATCCACTCAAAAATGAATATTGATATTTCAACCCTCAAAAAAAAACAATGAAAGGAGAGAGTCCTGTGATAACTGAACAAACTAATTTGTGAACCTCAAATCTATCCATATATAGAACATGTGGCTCTATTTCTCTGTTTAATTGATATTTTATGATGTTGTCTTTTAGTTTACTCAGCAGAAAACTTTTGTTTTGAAATATTTCAACATCATGTCTAATTGTAACTCTACATTGCATTCTATTCACTATCATATCTTTCTCAAACAATGTTGAATTTCTTTAGAATGTCTTTGAGATTATCCTTATAGTTGTAGATGAGGTCTACATTTGCTGTGAAACCCATATTTATGTTCACATGTCTTCTATTCTTTATTTGTTTTACATGCCCTGTGCAATGAAGGTGTGATTTTATAATAATGAACTCAATAGTATCACATTCAGTGTGCTGGAAAATGTATTGATTGTTTTTTTATGATTTTTCTAATGTATTTTTAAAATTTTATGAAACTTTTCTAATACCTGTATATATCACTGATAAGGTATCCGAGTTTCACATTAATTCAATAAATTAGATAAAATAACTGCTGTATATACAGCTAACTTAGTTGTAGTAGTTATTTTCCTATGATGAAATATTTTATCTTTTTATTTGCTAAAAGCAGTAGCAGTACATTGGAGTAGGTATACAAACTCAACATCTAAGCCCATATTCATACATATAAAATTATCAAAATTTTTAAATTGTTTTACATTATCAAATTCATAAAAATTCAAACTGAAAGTTGTTGGTTGATTTTTTTTTTATCACCGAATGATATAGAATTTGAGTTCTTTGAATATTAATTAATAAAGTGAGGTCTTCAAATGTTGCATTCAAAATATTAAAAACATCCTGTAAACGTCTTTTCAACAAGAAAAAATATCACAATCATCAGAAATATTATAAATCAAAAATCCAAGAAGTTCTTGGTTTTGCTTTTAACTGATTCAAATTAAAAATTTCACCATCAAACTTGTACCATATTTTGTTCCTTGTTTGATTAAGCTGCTTACATAAACAATTCCAAATCAACTGATACGAAAACCGAAAAGAATATTGAAGCAAATATCTTTATTTAATATTTGTTTTCAGTTACACATGCCTTAGATTCTCCCTCCCCTGTAATAATAACATCTCTCAATTCTTTATTTAGAAGCTGTATAATACAAATAAATTTCTTTGGACAACCAATTAATTTCTAAGTATTCCATAGATAACTAACTTATTGATTATGATCATATATAAATTGTCTTCATGTATTTCATCAGGATCTGAAACCTTTCAATTTTTTAAGATTTCAAAAAGTTATTTTGATTTCATTAAGCTGGATGTATCATTAAAAGTCATTCTACCAATTCTAGTGTTATTATTCAAAATATAATCAAAATATTATTTTCACTTGTTCAAAATATCATTATCATCATATAGGAGAATGTCATTGCTTGTTTTAATAGGATTGTTATACCATTTTCAGGTCCACATGTAGTCTTTAGTGCACCAAAAAAAGATCTAGAATGACTATGATCAGCAAGTAATTGTATTTTCCACCAATCATTTTCAAGCCTTCTTATTGCTCATTGAATTTCTGCCTTCACATCTTTATATTTATTATGATGTTCTATATTTAAGTTATTATTTTGCCAAGCAGAGAATGCCATATATTTCTTTTTAATACAATTAGCATTATCAGAACCAGTCGTGTTTTTTTTAGTCAATCCAAAAATAAATATACATATATCTATAACACACATCTTAAGAGGATTTTTTGCATCAGTAATATGACAGCCTCAACAATCCAAATTTGCAATTTTAGTGTTTAAAAGCTCTTGAAATTTAGTATGTATAGCAGATTTTTCTAAAGAATAAATATCAATTTTCTTGTAAATATGATTGGAATAATATCTATTTTTTAATTGAACTATATATTTTAATTTTTAGAGTGTACTAATATGTAATCTGTCCAGCAATATGAGCTTGTAGGTACTCGTGTAGTGGTAAAGTGAGAACTACAGTGATGGTACCATAGCGTAATATATTTATATATTGTTTTTTTTTTACAAGAAAGTTTCACCATAAATTAAGATTAATGGAGTTCATACCCTGTATATTCAAATAAACAATTATGAATGAATGTTAAGTGGGGCTCTCTGAAATAGAATTAAGCTCAGAGAGATTTTAACACATTGTATATGCTTCAAAATACAGAGCTATATGGGTATGATTAGCAATAAATAAATCAATATAATATGTAACATTTAATAAATTTTGAAACGAGATATATCATAATCTTAGAAATTATAGGGATGGGTAGGTTATATTAAATTCTCTTTCACAATACTCCTTTATTATGACACATCTAATAATCATCATCAGCATCTGACTGCTATGATCAGATCAATATTTTAAATCTTTTGATAACAAATAATAGGTTTCCTACATTTTGTACCACATTGTTTACTTAAAAAAATGAATATTTTTATAAAACCATTTCTTTAGTATTTATTTATGTAATAATAAAATTTCTACGTAAATATTAAAAATTTACTCTTTTTTCTCATGTGTCATAGCATCATCTGGGAAGCGAACCCACTAACCGGGGACAACTGCTTGTAAAGCAGCCGTCGCTGATCTCTCGACCACCAATGCTTGACAGAAATTTACTCTTTTTCTACTTTTAAGAATTATTAGACAATAAATGGAATCCTAGTGGAAATATGATGAGACGTACTCCTACTGATAAATAAAAAACTAACAATAATAATAAATTTAAAAGAAAATACTTTAATTAAAACATAATACATGAAAAGCTCTTAATTTGAAATAAAAGAAGTTTACCAGCCTGTCAGACATAATGAGTGAATAAGGGATCTTATGGCCACTCAGGATATCCTACTAATAACTCCTATTAAATCTTTCTTTGTGAATTTAAGATAAATAATTTAAGCATTTAATCAACTATATTCTTATGAATAGAGTAAATAATAATTTTGTCACAAAAGCAGTCGTCTTCTTATAAAAGCAATTGATTAAACTGATCATTTAAAATTAAGAAAATAAATCAATAAATAATTTCTTAGATGATTTCTTAACATTTTTGATCAATTTGAAAAAGTGATTATAATATTCAGTTTTATTTTTACGTAATATTAATGACCAATATGAATATAGTTATGAAATACATTTTATAACATCAAGATTTCGTGATAATATGTGGTAATGGTGATATAAATACTATAAAACTTACTTAACAATAGAAACAAAATTTATTTTGATAATAAAGACAAATAAATAACAATTTTGGATTCTATAATATTTCAATCTAAACTATTCAGACATTAGATTATACAATTCTCTGCATAGGCGAAATACTTTTTAAAGTTTACAGATAATAATAAAAATAAATTTACAGATTAAATGATAATTTATTATTACTAATTTTGGTTGACTAATGAAAACTTTTCTTAATATTAGCGTTATCACAAAAAGTTCTACACATTTATATAAGAGTCATACTATTATGTTGTCCCAATAATGAGTATATCAAAATACTAAGCATACTTATCAATTCAGTGATGTAATAAATGCTAAAATTGATGTATATTAATCATTGAGGTCCAAAAATACAATTGTAATTTCTATATAAATATTTATTAGTTTTACACTTTGAAATACTGGAAAAGCAAAAGTAGACTTACAAATCAAAAAGTTCATAACCTACAGTCAGAGTAATCAAGAGTACCACAGAAGAAAAGATGATGTTCTTAAGAACAAACAACAATATCAATTGTCAAAAAATAAAGACATAACAGTACACTACATGTGGCTTCATACAAAATGTACATAATATAATACATCTGAAGAGTAAAGATAAATAAGGCAATAAATCAAATTGATGGCATGAACTCAAGAAAACATCTACATTTTGATGGCAAAAATTATGTGAAGACTTCATCTTTGAACATAAGGAAAATGAGAATGAACTATCAAAATATATTAGGAATAATAATAGCTACCTTAAATAAAGCATTTATACTTAAATATTAGATATGAAAGATATTACTCACAGAATATACTACAATAAGGGACCGACACAGTTACAATATCTTTATAAAATATGTGCTAGAAAAACAAACATCCATGAGAAAGACACAGAGCTATGATTTCTTGGAAAAAATAATAATGAAAAAATATCTGCAAGAAAGAGACACAGCTATGATCTCTTGGATAATATAATGGCAAGATACACATGTGCAAAAAATAACTACAAGAGTGAGACAAGGCTACTATACCTTAAACAAATATAATAATTAACTGATGTGTAAAACTGACAATAAATATTATTTTCCAAATTTTGTCTAGTAAAAATATGATCTGAAACAAACAATAAAAATATACAACCTCTTTACTGGTTCTGCATAAACTCATACATTCAAATAAATAAATAAATTATTCATGACAGAGGACAAATAACAGTGTAAAATTATATAGTGTGGTAAAATAGTAAATATTCTGTGAACTTCTGGATTTTATAGTCTACAAATATATAAAATTACATCAGACAAAAATGTATAATATAAACAAAATAAAATACATGGAAAATTACAATAACATAAAAATATTTTATCAATTATACCCACTTTACCAAAGTACATAATTAAGAGGCCATTACCCTGGAAGTTCCACCATTCAACAGGATACTATTTTTGCAATTACCATTCTGTAAACACATTTTTTGTTGAAAAATACAGAAAATTTAAAATTATATGCACAGACCTCAAACATATTTTCTGTACATAATAGATTTCTTGAAGAACATAAGAAGAAAATACAATTAATGGTCATTTTGCTTTTGTGAAGAATATTTACACATAGCACCAGCAATTTTTATACAATATCATATTCTGTTAATCATTTCTTGGAAAATATTATTAATGACAAATATATAAGAGCAGAGACATTTTTGGATATAACACAGATTTCATTGTAGTGCAGATTTTTAAAATTATTAACTATGTAATAGAAATAAAGATGAGACATATAACAGAGCAGATTTGTAATAAAATTAATTGCATAATAATTTTAAATAACTGAAGAGCATTTATATTTCTTTTATAGCACATACAACTGTTCCAGTTATTTAGTACAGATCATAGTTAAATGATAATACTAATAATACATTTTAAATAAATCTTCCATTACTATCATAGAATATTTCTAAAGTAAATGCTCAGGTAGTAATTTTCAGACAAAGAAGTAAATCAACAATTTTAATTTCTCAGACTTAAAAGATACTTTCTTATCTCTAGTCTGAAATAAATACAAACAGAAATCTTTGTGAGCAAATGTTTTTACTCTGCTACTAAGATAACAATAAGTAATCAAAATGTCATTTCAAAATTCAAATAAATAATTTATTAAGTTAAAATCATCAATCAGTAGATTCTACTATCCAAAATTCAAATAATCTATTTATGGAAAGATGAATTATTTATAAAAAAAAACATTTTTTAGAGATATGACAATATTAATATATATGTTTTTAAATATACATTGCTGAAGAATAAAACATTTAATGTTATTTAACAAACTTATTATTCTTTTTAAAATCTTTTAATATTTAAGCTAATGCATTTTAAAAAATATTAAGAACTATTAGGAAATACGAGTACAGTATATAGTCTTTGACAGTTTTAATATTATTTCATAAAGAATTATGAACTGTTAATAGAGTATATTATGAATAAAGAATTAAGAATCAATAAAAGTTCTCAAATAAGCATGATGAATCATAGAAAATTTTATCAAAGTACCAATTTTGCATAAAAATAATTTAGCAATTGTTGAAAAATAATTATGTAAATTTTCCATCATGTTTAAAAGCAATGTAGATTTCAAACATCTTAGTAAACTTTAGCTAAGACTTTAGCATATGGATAAAATTTACTTAATAACACATGTTTCTGTAAAAAATAAAATGTATTAAAATTAAAATAAGAATTATTAAAAAAAAACCAATTCTGCAACCATATAATTAAAATTTAAAATAATAATAATAATGTTAAGAATAAAGAAGTAACTTGCAAAACTTTATCTTCTATACTTCTCATCATATGATTGATTTTGTTGATTAAAAATTAACTTTTAAATCACCTCATACTTGAGCCAGTTCATTGCAATTCAAAAATTTATTGATCCCATGGGAAATAAAGGTAAAAATACATTCATTTACATAACTGTCTAGACAGTAATTAAAAATCATGTTACATTTTAAGACAATTATTTATACAATTAAAAAATATTATAATAAAAATAAAACCAAATATTATATAATCAATTACATTATTTATAACAAAACATTAATTTAGATTCTTTTTTTAAACAATTTTATTTTGCATAAAATATCCCAGAATACTTTTCAATGTTTTGAATTTTAAAAATTTAGAATAATTTTTAATATTATAAACAAGAAAGTAAAAATTGAAATTTATAATGAAGCACATTTACACATATTTCCTAATGCTTTCCTTTATTTAAAATTGATCACTTTAATAAAATTAAATTAACACTGTGTTTATTTTAGATAAAACTTATTTCCACTGACTCAATCTTTATTACAATTAGCATTAATAAAAATATACTCTTCATTAGCAAATAACTATTAAAATGTATTTTAATAAGCAAGCAATTTCAATATTAATACTCAATATTAATGAATTAACCTTATTTATTAAAGTATAAATTTAATATTGACTTTTAACACACTGGGGTCTCTATAAAAATAGTTTTAGCTCTTAATAGTTCTTAACATTAATTCACTACTATACTGAGTAAAAATATCCTTAACTTAAGCAATTGAAATCGTTTACAATTACAGATAGATTTAAAGCACCACAGTAAAAATATAAAATGATTTTTAAAATAACTAAGACTTATAAAAGTTTTTAAAAATGAACAAAAGAATAAATAAACATGGAAATATCAAGACCTGATAAATTGCTTCACAATATAAATTAGCTTATTATATATATAAACAATTTAGATGACTGGAAATTTAGCTCTACTGACAAGGCAAATGTTAATATATATATATATATATATATATATATATATATATATATACTGACAACATATATATATATATATATATATATATATATATATATATATAAGTTGTCAGTATATGAACCAATACTATTATCAGTAGAATGCTCCAGTTTAATATATAGACCATAATGTTTCTTTAGTTAACTACTTTTCAAATGTAATTTGTAGGCCATTTTTAATCAATAGATGTTGTCTTAATAACAAATTGTGGATTTTGTATTGATTTATTAAAATTTGTGCTGTATATATATATATATATATATATATATATATATATTGTCTCTAAGCTTAATATAATTAGACTTCTAATCTCTAATCCACTCCATTTTACACAATCAATACACATGACCACATATGTGTGAAAAAATTAAATGATCTCAAATGTATGTATTTCATGCAGAACCACCACTCATCAGTTAGTCCAGATAACCATCTCTCACACCTTTACACAATCAGTGCTCAGTTTATATTAAAATAGCAATTTTTCAAACTTTAATGAACAAGCTTCAATCTAATCCTTCTTCCAAGTCTTCAGTTATTTATATCACTGAAAATCTGAGAATGGAATGCTCAAATCTATTGTTAATTTCAATATTATTGTCATACTCATGAAAACTATGTCACCCTGATTCTTCACATCAAAAACCATTATAGCCATAGTGTTTGTTTCCAGTTAAATATAGTAAACATATTATTAATGAAAGTGATTTTTACATTGCATTATTGATTTGGGCAATAAATTTGACTTAATTAATTGAATATATTTATAGTTTTATTTAAAATTATTTTTTTCTATTAAAGTCTATTCATATTATACAAGTTTTAAATAGTGGGATATTACTACACATGGAAACTTTTGAATTATTTAAAATGAAAACTGACATTAAATAGGGATGAGTATTTGCTTTCACAATGTTTTTAATTTTGTAACAATGGGCTTTGAAGATGCTAATGAAGATGCAATGCAATACAATATCCAATTAAATGAATTAAATGTAAAACCATTTTATCTTCTCATCTCCCAGATTCTCAATTTATAGTATGTTGATGATATTGCTAGTTTCAACAGTTCAAATAATAAAGAGTAGAAAATAAAAACAAAACAATATGTATTGTGTAATCTTTAGCATTGACAGTAAAGCTAAACTTCCAGCCATCTATGTTGTCTAAGTATAAAAAACAGTTTTTCAATAAGATAATTGGTTTGCAATTTAATTTTAAATGGATAGTTAAATACCAATTCATTTTATAAGTCATTCTAAGAACATTATATGTTTTAATTATTTTTTTAAAAAAATTTTTAATATTTTTGTTGTCTTGAATTGAATGCATCTGTAATTACAAGTAACTTCTAATAGCCTAAATTAAGAATAGATTTATCTGTATAATAAAATGTTAATGTACATTTAAATTAAACTTTAATAATACCTAAGTTTAAATCTTTAATATTAGGTAACATTTGATTTGATTGCTTATAAGAAAGCATTTTATTAAAGTTATTTATAAATAAAAGAATGTTTTATTCATACTAATAATTATATAGTTTAAGTCAGTAAAAATAGTTAAATGATGTTAATTATAGGAAAATAAAGAGTTAATTTATTATTATTAAAAGTTATTAGTTTTCAATAAAAAAAATAGAGAATGTGTGTAATTGTGCTTGCATTTTAATTTTTGTTTTTCACTTCCTTGTTTGTAATGTTTAACTATGTATAAATATCTTTAATTTAAAATAATAAAAAGTATTCTGGGAAACTTCTCATTTAATTAAGAAGATATAAAATTATTATAAATAATAGAATAAATTGATATTCTATGCAAAATAATATATTTGTTATGTAATATTTATTTTATTGTAATATTTTTTATTTTATATTTGTCTTATAATTTAATATCTTAACTAACAGTCTAGATAATATGTACATGAGTTTTTATGTTTAGCTTTTTTCTCAGATCCCAAATTAATTTTTGAATTTTAATATAAGTCAAGAAATGATGATTTAAAAATGTCAATTTTCAATCAATAAAATTACTACAATAATCAGGGACATAGAAGGTGAGAAGTTTAAAAGTTGGCATATACATGGGAAGATAAAAAGTTACATACATGAAAAGAAGAGGAAAAGTTGCTCATTTTCTATCTGATTAATTTTTATTTTGATTGCAGATTTAATTTTTTTAGTAATTATAAGTTGAATTATTTTAGTTAGTTTTAGTTTGGTTAAAGTAATGGATCCATAAATAAATTATAATTTAGGTGTCATAACTTTAGACTAAGTCTACTGGGAAGGCTGAAAACTACATTATTATAAATGAAAATGAGAAAAACATGATCAAAAGTTTAAATAGTTGTTTTTTACAACTACTGAAGTACTTTTACATGGACTTAAAATGTCAGAGGAATTTTTTATAGTTTATTTCACTAATATAAGATCTTTTGTTGATTACCACTTTATTTATTTACAAAAAACTTTATTATCAATTTAATATTCTTAGGTTCACTATATTAAGAATGTTAGAGACTATGTTTTTTTTAATATTTTTAAAAGTTCTTAATATTTTAATGACATTGCTTAAAATTTAAAAAGAGATGCTGAAATAAGAATAAACTCATCAAAAGACATTGAAATATTTTGTTTTCAGAAATATCGTTGAAATATATTTACTTCAATATTACTATATATTAAACAATAATTTTTTCTGGGATATTTCATTTTTTATGAATAAACTATTTTAATTATGGATCCTATGACCTCTTTATTGATTTTGAAAAGACAATTTTTATTACTTATTATAATTGTTTATTGATTATCATTGCTGATAAATGGAAGACATTCACTCATGAAAATACAAACTTATGTTTAATATAAGAAAAATTATTAATTTACACTTTTGATGGAAATTATTGCTTGAATACTTATGTTTGAAAAGTAATTTTAACCTATTGTAATAGATTTATTATTTAACATTCAATGTTATCATTTAACTATATCTGAACCAAATAATTGAAACAGATATATATATATATATATATGAAAAAACAAATACAAGTTAATCACGTAACCTGCTATCACTTGTTATTTATGTCCAAAAGATGGCGCTATACCAAAACCGCCGAACAAGTGTAAGATTTGTTTTACATAAACGAAAAAAGAGTCAGAAATTAACTACCTCTTTCATTTGCTCACTCCCAGATCAGCTGATTTCAAGCTGGTTTGCTATCCTCAGTGGGAGATAGAGTATAGAAACTATATAGTTTCTATACTCTATCTCCCACTGAGGATAGCAAACCAGCTTGAAATCAGCTGATCTGGGAGTGAGCAAATGAAAGAGGTAGTTAATTTCTGACTCTTTTTTCGTTTATGTAAAACAAATCTTACACTTGTTCGGCGGTTTTGGTATAGCGCCATCTTTTGGACATATATATATATATATACATACACACACACATTATAAAAGAGATTTAAACTGCTTTTAGGAATTATTTTCATGTTATTATACAAATAACTTTTAATTATAAACCTTTTTACATATTTACTTATGCTTTATTATTATTAGTGCTATAGTTATAAATTTCAAATCCTGCTTGCTAATAAAACCTGCTTTATCTTTAGATAATATTTGCTTCTAGACCTCATTATTAAATTATAGTTTTCCTATGAATGAATGTAAGATTAACATAATACCAGATATTCTCAGAACCATATTTAAAAATATTTTAGTGAAACTGAATGGCCATTAATATGTTTGTGTGCATATGTTGTCAGAAAATCTCTTGTCTATAGAAATATTTTCAATGCTATACATTTAATTTTAAAATTGCTGTAGTTGCAATAAATGGATGATTTTTTTTTATGTTTGCAGAATGGTATCCTGATGAATGGTAAGCCATCTATGAGAGAGGACATTTAATTATTTAAATTTTGGTAAATTTGGTATAATTTTAAATTATAATTTAATGCTTTTATAATTTCCTATGTACTATATTTATTGATATTACGCACTTTTGTCTAGTATATTTTTATGCATTATTCATTAGCTGTAATATACAGAAGTTTGCAGAATATTTGCAATTTATAATATTCTATTATTTTAAAATGTTCCATTCTTTCTTATCATGAGGAATTTATGTATGTTTTTATATCAAAGCATTGTCTGGGAAATGAACCATGACAACCATCCACAACCAAATGCTTACTTGCAAGTTGGGTGTGCTGACCTCTGAGCTATCAATTCTTGATAGGAATTTATTTATTTGAATATGTTTGTGCACAACCAATGAAATTGTATATTCTTATTTTATTATTTCAAGCCAGTCCAGATTTGGCATATAATTTTGTTATCATTTTTATATGGCAGTTAATAATTATGTTTGTTTAGAAGATTGTCATGTATATTCTCTCTGTTATTTTACTGTTTATGCTTACCTTGCCATTATATTTTCCAAAAGATCACATGTGTTCTTATCATCTGGGTGTTATTTGTTATTATATTTTGCAAGAGATGGTCACTTTGCTCTCTCTTTTAGGTATTTATTTTGCTAGCACATATATTTATATATAGATATTGCATGTTTGTCTCTCTCTTATTATAGTATTTTTCATGAGTAATATTTTTCATTTTTCATATTTAGCATAGATGCTCTATTTAAGGTAGACCCTTATTGTTCCTAATATTTTTGGTGATTCATTTTCATTTTTCCCATATGTTTAGAGACAATCGTTCTAGCATATTTGTTTGCCCTCAAAATGTACGTGGTCCTTTTGAGTTTTTGGCATCATAAGGTTCATTGTTTTATATCTTTCCTTCTCAGATTTATTATATCATATATCTTGTATGTAGCCACTTGTTGTGCACTGCCATAACTTTGTTATTTTGGCAATTGATGTTACTATTTGTTTGAAAGAATACCATCTTTTTTCAGTTGCAGTTTTGAATACTCTAGTATAGGTTAAAGAGGTATTTGATGTATTGTTCTATCTTTCTGTGTTTTGCCATGATTGCAGAACATAAAATCAATAGTTATTCCTTTAAAAATTTAAGATTGTATTTATAGGCTAAACCAGTAATATACATCACTTCTAGCATTGATTTCACTGCTGGAATGGTAAGACATGCTTAGTATTTATATGTATTCATTGTTGGAATAATATCATAGTTAAATTGGTATATATATATGAAAAACAAAAAACAAGTTAAAAACTTGCTAACGCTTGTATTTATGTCAACAGATGGTGTTCTACCAAAAACACCATCAAGCGTATGTTTACATAAACATCAGAGCATGCATTCACTATCTCTAACTTTAATTCCACTTTCAGATCATGATTTCAAGCTATTTGCTATCATCAGTGAAAGACAGGAATTTTAGAAACTAGATCTAAACACAAACTCTGAGCGTTTATGAAACAGTTTCTATTCAGCTTGCAAGCGTGAATCTTTTAGACACGTAATGTCTTCAAACTCAGCATAGCAAGCCAGATAGCTATATGGGTCTGATCTCAGTTCAGCATCACCACATAGTAGAAGCCTCTGCAATATATATCATTGCTAGAAAGACCTCGAAGGTACATTTATGAAAAACAAAAAACAAGTTAAAAACTTGCTAACGCTTGTATTTATGTAAACAGATGGCGTTCTACCAAGAATACTGTTAAGCGTATGTTTACATAAATGTCAGAGCATGCATTCACTATCTCTAACTTTAATTCCACTTTCAGATCATGATTTCAAGCTATTTGCTATCATCAGTGAAAGACAGGAATTTTAGAAACAGGATCTAAACACAAACTCTGAGCGTTTATGAAACAGTTTCTATTCAGCTTGCAAGCGTGAATCTTTTAGACACGTAATGTCTTCAAACTCAGCATAGCAATCCAGATAGCTATATGGGTCTGATCTCTGTTCAGCACCACCACATAGTAGAACCCTCTGCAATATATATCATTGCTAGAAAGACCTCAAAGGTACATTTATGAAAAACAAAAAACAAGTTAAAAACTTGCTAATGCTTGTATTTATGTCAACAGATGGCATTCTACAGGTTGCGTTAGTGAGTTTTTAACTTGTTTTTTGTTTTTCATAAATGTACCTTTGAGGTCTTTCTAGCAATGATATATATTGCAGAGGCTTCTACTATGTGGTGATGCTGAACTGAGATCAGACCCATATAGCTATCTGGCTTGCTATGCTGAGTTTGAAGACATTACGTGTCTAAAAGATTCACGCTTGCAAGCTGAATAGAAACTGTTTCATAAACGCTCAGAGTTTGTGCTTAGATCTAGTTTCTAAAATTCCTGTCTTTCACTGATGATAGCAAATAGCTTGAAATCATGATCTGAAAGTGGAATTAAAGTTAGAGATAGTGAATGCATGCTCTGACGTTTATGTAAACATACGCTTGATGGTGTTTTAGGTAGAACGCCATCTGTTGACATAAATACAAGCGTTAGCAAGTTTTTAACTTGTTTTTTGTTTTTCATAAATGTACCTTTGAGGTCTTTCTAGCAATGATATATATTGCAGAGGCTTCTACTATGTGGTGATGCTGAACTGAGATCAGACCTATATAGCTATCTGGCTTGCTATGCTGAGTTTGAAGACATTACGTGTCTAAAAGATTCATGCTTGCAAGCTGAATAGAAACTGTTTCATAAACGCTCAGAGTTTGTGTTTAGATCTAGTTTCTAAAATTCCTGTCTTTCACTGATGATAGCAAATAGCTTGAAATCATGATCTGAAAGTGGAATTAAAGTTAGAGATAGTGAATGCATGCTCTGCCGTTTATGTAAACATACACTTGATGGCGTTTTTGGTAGAACGCCATCTGTTGACATATATATATATCTTCTTGTTTATAATGCCCAAGTTTAATTAAAAACTTTTATCAGTCAGACATATTTATAATAGTCAACGACTATCTCATTTGAAAATGTATTTATTTATTACCATAAGCTGTAAACTTCTAAAGTTTATTTTTCTTATGCAGTAAAGTTTTATGGCATAGTATTTGAATAGCTTAGTTTGAAGATCATCCTTATTGTTTAAATAAATGTGATATTTATTGTTAAATCTGTGTATAGTTTTAATATTATCTCAATCACATACCACTTATCTAGAAATCTTAATAATATATAATCAATGATACAATTGTATTTTATTTTAGGCATTAAGAGTGCATGCACATAAATTTGAAGATCATTTTGTTAAAATGGTCTTCAGAAGTTAACAATGCATCTAAGAAAACAAATATTTATTCATTTTTTAATCTTAAATGATCACATTAATTCTTATACAATTATTAAAAGAAGACTACTTTTTACCATATGTCATAGCATCGGCGGGAGGCAAACCCACAAACATCTGCAACCAACTACTTGCTTGCAAGATGGCTGTGATGGCCTCTTGGCTAACAATGCTTGATAAGAAGACTACTTTTGTCATAATATATTTGCTTTTCAGTAAGATTACATTTGATTATCAATTATAAATTTAATGCTTAAATTATTTATAAGAAAGATTTAGTGTGATTTGCTAGTAGAATATTGCCTTAAAATATCTTATCCACTTTTGGTATTCATATTCTATCCTAGTAGATTATTATCTTATTCTAAATTAAAAGTTTTGATTTATCTCATTTTAATTATTTATTTAAAAATTATTATTATTGTAAGTTAGGTAAATATTATCTTAGAGGTAAGAGTATATCCTCATATTTTCACTAGGATTCCATTTATTGTTTAATAATTCTCAAAGAAAATAAAAGAATGAAAATTTTAATATTAGAAATATTTAATAAAGAACCCTAAGATATTATCATTGTAATCAATGATCAAAAGAAATTATTTTACTTTTAACAAAAGAAATTATTTTGAAAAGTGAGGTGGCACAAATAAAACTTAAAAAAAACATTTTTACCCATATCAAGGGTTTTGAATTGTGAATCAGATCAATGCAATGAAATATTGAGAATAGTGTTTGGCATATGTATTATTATATTAGAGAGGAGTATAAAATATATATTATGAGAAAGAATATATTATAACCTAACTACTCTCTGTATATGCTTTCAATATTAAGAGTGTTTATATTTTGTCAAAGTGAGATGAATTCTTTTCCTCTTAAAATTTACTTAATATTAATTAATATATTTACTATATTTAATTGTATTATTCTTACCCATATTTCTTTTTTCATTATAGAGAACCTACTGAGCTTAGCCTACATCATAATATTGAGTTGAACCCCTGTTATTTGATTGATTGTGATTTTATTATTAGTTCTTCTTGATAGTGTCATTCAATTTTATTTGAAGTTATAATATATTCAGTGCAAGAATTTTCAACTGTTTCAAAAGTTTTAACAGTGGAGAGTCTCCACATTGTGTAATGGGTATGGTGAAGGTTACAGAATAGTCAATTCAGATGTGAAAACTCAAGTGTTGATGCCTCAGCTCACTTGAAGAGTTAAGGTTATTTGTAAAATACATACATAACTATTGACAGTGATATGACTTTATGCACTGGTATATGATTGTGTTGTAGTAGAGTTGAAATGAGGGATTTGCTGATAAAACATTAAAATGTGTATGTATATGTACTGTTTAATCTTCTATAAATTATCAAAAGTTAACAGATATTAGTTATTATTTGCATGACAATGGTGTAGTGAAAATAATAGAACTATCAACAAAAGTGTGAAGATTCAGGTACTGATGCCTCTAGGTCACTTGAAGTATGATGGTTATTTACAAAATACATTCATAGTGAAAGAGAATGGTCTGATTTTCTAAGATACTCGATGATTGCAATATAATGGAGTTAACATTTATATTTATAATACTCTGATTATTGTTTACCTTTTCACATGATATCAAAAATGGATATAAATCATTCACTATTATGTGTGAGAATGGTGTAGGAAAATTACCAAATTTTATATAATATGGATATGAAAATTCAGGAGCTGTCATCTCTAGATCAATCTAAACAGTAAAAGTTGTTAATGAAATGCATTGGTGAGTAATCTTCCTTTTTGCACTGATGGATATTTATGATATGGTGAGGTTGAGATGAGCATGGATGTACTAATAAAAATCAAAAAAATTAAAAATATATATCTATACCAAAATTATTGTTTACATTTCTACATGGTGTTAAAAGTGAACACAAATAGGTCCCATGTTAGCATAATGAGTTATTATTGCCTTAGTAAATATCTAGTTAAGTGACTTTCC